>PVHP010013375.1:0-41132 GCA_004024765.1 Zapus hudsonius | reverse complement strand
TTCATTAATAGCAAAAGTTAACTTTAGGGCTGTAGAGATGGCTCAGCGGTTAAGGCACTTGCCTCCGTGCCTAAGGCCCCGGGTTCAATTCCCCAGGTCCCACATAAGCCAGACCCACAAGGTGGTGGCCCTGGTGTTCTCTTCTCTCTCTCTCTCTCTCTCTCTCTCTCTCTCTCTCTCTCTCTCTCTCTCTCTCTCTGTATCTCTGTATGTCTGCTTGAAAATGAATAAATAAAATATTTAAAAAAGTTAACTTTAACATTTATTTTAAATTTAACATTAATTTTAAACATTATGCAATACTGTTTTTTTCATTATTCCATTATAGATTTAAACATATTCATTTGAACTTGTTTTGGGGTATATACAGTTAGGCTTAGAGAAAACTTACAAAACTAGTACTTCACCTTCCTTTTGTGATGCTGACAGTTTACATAGCTGGAGTATAGTGATTATAATCAGCAAATCAACATTGTTATAACCATGTCACCTATAAATGATTAATGTTTTTGTGAGTTTCCCCACAATATCCGTTTTCTGTTCTGAGCTCTGATTCAAGAGCTTAGATTGCACTTAGTTGTTGCTATATCTTTTTTTACAACCTGTGATCTTGGTCACCTTTTGGTTTTGTTTTGTCTCTGGTGGGCCAGGATGTACTCACTTTGTAGTTGAGGCTAGTCTTGAACCCCTGATTCTCCTGCCTCTACCTCTGGAATGCTGGGATTATAGTCATGACCATGTTTGGACTGGTCATTTTTTAAAATCTTGTGTGTGTGTGTGTGTGTGTGTGTGTGTGTGTGTGTGTGTGTGTGTGTAGCTGTGTCCCTGCCACTAGGTGCTGTGGAGACCAGAAGGCAATACTGGGTGTTGGTCCTCATTGTCCATCTTGTTATGAGGCAGGATCTCCTGGTCACCAGGTAGCTGGCCTAGGAATTTTCACAGATTTTCCTGTAACTGTCTCCCACCTAGTCTTAGAAGTGCTGGGATTACAGACACGTGTTGCTTTGTCTAGCTTTATGTGGGTTCTCTGGATCTGAATTCAGCTCTTATTTTTGCAAAGCCAGGGCATTACTCAGTGAGCCATCCACACAGCTTCAGTTTTAAAAATACATGTGCTTTTTAACACTCCCTACCCCAGGTACTGACTGATCCGGTACACCCACAGGAGGGACCAGTGGGGTAGGGACAGGGAGGAGTGTAATGGGGCTATCATCATAAGATTTTCTCATACAACATATGCAATAATGGATAATAAAGACAAAAACATACATGTTCCATGAGATTGGGCAAGCATGATATTTCTTGGATTTGTATTTGTCTAAAATTTCCTGGTAATAATTAAGATTGTGCATTTGAGTGACCATCACTCAAGTGTTGCGTCTTCATGTGAAGTCCTGGGAACATGACATTGCTCTGTCCTCTATGACCTCTATTGCTGTGCCCGCTATGACCATTTGTCTCTGCCGAGTTACTGTTTTTCCAGTTGTAATTCATAAATACCTTACACTTGGACATAATGCAGAAATAGCTCATTAGATTTCACTTGCTTATTTTGACATTGTCTTTGGGTTCTTGGCTACATGATTATTGCATTATGTTCCTAATTGAGGTTCACCGTTTTCATCATTCTTTCTTCATTTATTAATGGGATCTTATTATAAGGAAAACCCTTCACACATTCTTCATTTCTTTCCCTGTGCATCTACTTAATGTAATGGCGGTATCATAGATGCTTATGTTACCATCTCCTGCGTTAGAGCCCACTGTGCTCATGGTTTATTTTGAAGCTCAAAGGTTTCCAGATTTGCGTATGGATGGCTTCCTTCCAGCTGGCTCTGCATTCCTTCACCATGTGGTCCCCGTCGCTATTCCAACACTTCCTTAGTTCCTGGCACAGAGGATGCTCCAGGCCTATCTTAATTTCCTTGTCCCAGCACCTCTGTCAGCTGATTTCCCAAGGAGTCTTGGCTCCTGTTATTTGAAGATTACATTTGCAAAGTAAAATATGGATGGATCCTGGCTGTTCTCCCTGTCACTAGGTGTCATGATGTCTGGGCACACAGCAGACTGGAATAGGAAGAACATGGAGCAAACAGGCATGACAGTTCTCTTCCTCTGTCCCATTCAACCATGTGTTTGTAACATTTAAACACCAGAACCCTCAAATTCATCAATCAATAGATTGGCTAGTAACTGAACAGATAATTCTCCAAAGAAGAATTACAGATGTCACTATCCTTAACCACTGGGGTAATGCATATTCAGTCCACACGGAGAGTCCATCTCACCCAAATTGGGATGGCCATCAGCAAGAAAACACAGAGGAATGGTTAATGAGGAACAGAGGGGAAAGTAATCCTCATGTGCTGTTGGTGCAAGTGTAAAGTAGTCCAGCCAGTGCAGAAACTCGTAGGAAGGATTCTCAAACTAAAAACATAACTACTCTGTTATCCAGCCAAACAACTCAGTGGTCTAGGTCAGCACACCAGAGAGACTTGCCTATCCACGTTTCCTGTGGGGCTCTTCATGATAGCCCAGTCATGGAATCAACTTAGATGTTCCTCAAAAGAGGATGAAGAGACTATGGTATGTAAACACACTGCAGTCTTATTCAGCCATAAAGAAAAAAGAAATTATGCCTTTCGAGGGAAAATGGATGAAACTGGAGATGTCATGTTCAGTGAAATGAACCAGACTACCAACAAAAATCTTATGGTTTTTTTTTCATGTGTAGCATCTGGAGTATATTATATAATATGTGCATTTTTGGTATCTTTTCCTGCATCCAAAACATTTAAAAAATGTTATATGACTACATATATCAATATTTTATTGTGTTTGGGTGCTGAGTCACTATTAGTCTTTTCTCTATCTATGCTAAAAAAGAATTCACTGGAACTTCTCTCAGTCTTGTATAGTTGCTTCTCCTTCCTCATTGCTCCCATAACATATTCTTCTTCCTCTTCACCTCCATTTAAATCCCTGAACCATTTCAAATCTATTCTTATGTGGCGTAGAGCATTGATCTTTTTCTAAGCAACTATATGATCCATTGATTTCCCCTGATTTGAGATACCTCACATTATAGTATGTTTGCACTGGTGTTTGGATGGATTTCTAGCCTTTGTATTTTATTCTAGTAGCTCATTTGTGAATCCATGATGCAGGAGAACTCTATGTTAAATATAGATTCAATAATGTATGTTATAATATCTGGCAAACTTGGTGTTCATGGCTTTCTTGTTTCAATTTCTTTTTAGTTCTGTCTTCCTGATTTTGAAAATTATAATTTTTCTTTGTCTCCAGTTAATGAACCTTATGTTGAATTCAATTTTGTTAGGTATAATTACTCTACTATCATCTTCTGTTACTTCTGAATTTATCTTCATATATTCAGTTTTCCTACCAACATTGAAGAAAACATTCCAAGTAATACACCCACAAAGACAAATTAAGCTAAAAATCTTATGTTACCCACAACAAACCAAAGCAAAGTAAGGCACTCTCCTGCTCCCGTGTTCCCAGCTTTGGTTTACCATAACTGAATCATGGTTAGAAAGCCTTTTCTCTAGTCTTTTTCATTTCTTCTTTCCTTACATTTAGTCCTTTGTTGCCATGCAGTTGACTTACATCTCTGCTTCTTCCTTCACTTTTTCAGACATTAAAGACATCAATCACAGCTGGTTGCTTTCCCTTCTGTCCTTCTTCAGAATCATGAAAATCCCAGGACCACATCCCAGGACTGCCTATTCTTCTCAGCTAACTTGATCCCCTTTCATAATTAGTTGGATTATACCTTTCAGTATGTTTTCCTTTTGAAGAGTTGTGAATACACAATTAAATTTTTGTTCTTCATATAATTTATTTGAAAATTTAACTAAAGTGCTTCATCCAAGTTTGTCTGTTTATGATATTATGGGTGACTATTGGTATTTCCCATGAACAATGGTGAAATTAGCTTCCTTTTTCTTTAACCAGTAGATATTGGCTGTCCCTTTCCATTTTCTGTTTTATTTTATTTTAGAGAGAGAGAGAAAGAGAGAGAGAGAGAGAGAGAGAGAGAGAGAGAGAGAGAGAGAGAGAGAGAGAGAGAGAGAGAGAATGGGTACACCAGGAACTGCAAACAATCTCCAGATACATGCACCACTTTGCACCTGGATTTATGTGGGGTTACTGGGGAATCAAACTCAGGACATTAGGCTTTTCAGGCAAACACCTTAACCTCTGAGCCATCTCTCCAGCCCCATCTTCTGCTTTTTATTGGTTGACTCTGGAGTTTGGATTATATTTGATTATAATTCAGATATTCAATCCATTAAATAAACTATGACATAATACTAAATATAATTCATGATAAATATTTTTTCATGAATTAAATCAGTTATATTTAATATTATAAACATGGTTATGAAAGGTCTTTAGTATAAATTTTCTACTAGAATAGTTCCATTCCTTTTGCAGAGAAGTTTGCCCATTTGTAATTTATTTTTTTTATCTTGATTAGTTATTTCTAAAAAGGATATGTG
Source organism: Zapus hudsonius (assembly GCA_004024765.1). Taxonomy (NCBI): domain Eukaryota; kingdom Metazoa; phylum Chordata; class Mammalia; order Rodentia; family Dipodidae; genus Zapus; species Zapus hudsonius. The sequence goes on along the minus strand of PVHP010013375.1, from coordinate 36,606 downwards.
TGATTTTTGCTTCATTTCTTCACTGAATATTTGAGAAATTTTTGCCATAGAATAAAAATGTAAAAATGTTAGAAATATTCTTAGGCCTTACATCTCATATTTTATTATTAGTAGATTCACTCTGCAGTTTTGGGGCATCAATGTTTGAAGAGATATGGGGTTGCTTTTGAAATTCAGTATCCTATCCAGGAAGGAAAGCACACACCTCTCTATATTCACACATGTTAAGTAGTATGTGAAGATCCTCTAAGTCTGGTTCAATGAGGGACCTTTTCAGGAATTGTGTTATTCAGTTTGTGCTACTATAAGAAAATCCCCATAGTTGGACAACTAATTAATAAATGCTTTCATGGAGCCTGGACATGGACAGTCAAGGTCAAGTTGCCAGAAGATTTAATTGGTGGGTGAAGGCTGCTTCTTCACTTGCAAGACAGTTACTTATCATTGCATCTTCCTGAGGGTGGGGACACTGTATCTCACCATGCCCAATTCAGAAAGATAAGAGGACTGAACCCTGCAAAAGTCACTGTTAACAAAGTCTCTGTTACTTTTTACAAGATCTACCTTCTATCCCTCTTGGACTGTGACATCTGAGCTTTGGAGGGGACATGTTCAGGCACAGAAGCAATATTCTCTTCCATCATGCCTTTAAATTTTGTGTATGCATTATCCAGTCTGTTCTTTTTTTCCTTAGGGACAAATATCTGTAGATTGGTTCCCTGCTGGGGGTTTTCCACGTAGATTATCCTGAGTACTGTGTGTGTGTGTGTGTGTGTGTGTGTGTGTGTGTGTGTGTGTGTGTGTGTGTAAAACCAGTAAGGGGGTGAGGAGGTAAAAGGGGTGAGGAGTAAGAGCTCAGTAAATAAATATTTGCATCTAAGCATGAACATGGGAATTTGGATTCCTGGCACCCACATAAAAATATCCTAGCATTGTGGTGTGTGTCTATAATCCTATTCCTGGAAAGGGGACCAGAGAAGGATCTCCAGGACTCCCTGGCTAGCTAGCCTAGTCCAATTAATGTTCAGCCAGAGACCCTGTTTCAAAGAATAAGGTGGGGTGTGATTGAGGAAAAAAACTTAATGCCTGTCAGCCTTCATATGTGTGCTCACACACATGCACACATACACATAAAAACACATGTATGCACCTAAACTCCACCCATCCACACACACACACACACAAAAAAAAAAAAAAACATATAGATCAAGCCAGTAGGACTTTTTTTTCTCTACTGCTCATTCAAATTTTTATGGCTGTAATTTGGTTTAATTCCATCTCCCTTTCTGCTGAGAACTGTTTTGTTATTCCTTTTCTTTCATCTGAATTACAGTATGTGTGCTGTTTTAATTCCTTTGAGAACATGAAATAATGCTGTCAAAATATTTTTCTTTCCTAGAGAAACTCTTCTCAAGATTGCCTTCTCTACTGTCATTTATGTTCCTTTTCTTCATTTCTTCTTTGTTCTTGCATACCCTTTTTGTATATGTCTCCTCTCCCTCATTTAAGAGTTTTATTTAGAGTGTTGACATCTCTATCCAAGCTTTCCTTTTGATCCTCTGAACTGTGCAAATATTTGTCTTGGTTTGCTTCCTTTGTTTTTACAGATTTCCTTAAGGAATAAGAATGGAAGACAAGAAACCATATTTGGTAAGATTTTTTTTTCTTTTGTCTTTCATTTGATGGAAAAATAAGACACGTTGGAGTAAAGACAGTGTTGAAACATTACCACAAGCATCTCACTGGTTTCTTTCCGTATTTTATAGCTTATTTATACAAGTAATTGGACATTTGTAAAACTTCACTTATATGACTATTTTTTTCAGATATTTTCTTATCAGCTATATTTTATTTGATTATTTTTATTTTACAGCATGGAGAGAAAGAGATGGAAAGGGAGAGAGAGAAACAGACAGAGATAGAGAGAAACAAGAGGAAGGGAAAAATTAAAGAGAGTAAAAGAAACTCTAGCTGCATTAAAATACCATTTAGGTTGAAAACTACATTTTATTCCATTTTGTACTCTCTATGTTTCTAATTCAATGTCTTCCTTAAAGTAATAATATGTTATGGGGTGGGTTTGAAAAATTGATCAGACCTGGAACTCCTTGTCCCAGTCATTGGTTCCTTCCCAACTGTGCTGTTGATCAAAGAGACCCACAAGGTCCCTAAAAGAAGACAGGATTCTGTCAAAGCTCTTGAATACCCACCCCAGGCCAAAGGTAAGATCCCATTGCTGAAGAACCACAGAAAATCATCACACAACACCGAGAGTCCTGGCAAGATCCAGAATGGCAACCACCCCCCAGATGCTAGCATATGCAGGGTCGGAAGGTGCTACATAAGTGGCCAGGGGAAATTGGTCAATAATAGATGAAGAAAGCAGAGACCACTGATATACAATGCAGACTATTGCCATGAACAGGCTGAACACACTGCCTCCTGGGAGAGATCAGATAGCCAAGAAGTGATCACTTGGTCAATAGAGGAACCATTACCCTGGGTGGGGGGTAGTCAACAGATTTCAAATTGGCCAAGAGATCCACTCAGAGTCAAGGAGTCTTTAACTGGAATTAGGACTCAGGGCCAGATACTATAGGAAACAAAAACTTGGGTCCCAAGGAGAAACTCCCAGTACTTCAATCCCAATAGAATTCCACCAAATTAGAAACGTCTCATTTAACTCATTCTGATATCACTCTTCAATGGAGATCCTGTTTGTTTGTATTATTCAGAAGGCAGTGACAGAGCCGAGGTCATTCCAACTCTACCAACGAGGTTACAGATGGAGGGCTGAACTACCCCAGGCTTATTGTGTAGTCCCCCAAATGAAACTCTTGAGAGAGTGATGGGATAGCAAGAGATCTATCAGCACAGCTAATCAGTCAACCCAGGAGAAGTCAGTGAGACAGACACCAACATTTTACAACACAAGCTAAGGCAGAAGTACAGAGGCCTTTAAGATCTCAACAATGAAACAGTCTTAAAACTCACCTACAACATTGCTATTTTGGCTAACTCCTAATGGGTGTAGCCTCTATGTATTCTCTGGTAGTGGGAATTTCCCCTAGGAGCCTGAGATTTTGGTCCCCATAGGATTTTTCCAGGGATCCCAGTTCCAGTTAAGGGTTCCTTGTCACTGAATGGATCTCTTAGACAATCAGTAAGCCTGTTGATTATCCTCCATGGTTTAGGGCCACTATTGCACAGATGAGCATTTCTTGACTTGCTGGTCTTTTCTGTATAGCCATGTGCTCAGCATTCTTGTGACAAGTATCTATAGTGTATATCAGCTGTCTCTGCTTTCTCCAAAAATCATTGACCAATTTTCCCTGGCAGCTCATGCAACACCTTCCAGTGCTATACATGCTACCACCTGGGAGCTGGTTACTATTCTGGATCTAGCAGGATCTCTTGGTGTTCTTTGATGACACTCTGTGATTTCTTTAACAATAGGGTCTTACCCTATGCCCTAGGCAGGTATTCAAGAGCTTTGACAGAAGTCTGTCATGTTTTGGGGACCTTGTTGGTCTCTTTGGTCAACTGCTCAGTGTGGGAAGGAACCAATAACTGGGGAAGGAATATTCTGGTAAAATGACTTTTCTCCTTTTCAGAAACTTAAGCAGAAACCTATATTATTTCAACCAACATTGAGATTCAAAATTTTATAGCAGAATGGGAACCATAAACTGATTTTTTGTTTTTTCCTGAAAATTTAATGGTACATGAGGGCCATCATTCTGAACTTGAGTTTTATTATCTAGTAATATAGTTGTGGAAGGTTCAGGATCAATGGCAGACCGGGTACAAATCCCAGGATATCACTGGACGCTTGGATTATGAGTAATTTCTGACACAATCAGCTCTATGGTCATTGGCTTCTTCGGGTCTATGTGATCAAGGAGAACAGGAAGGGGCTGAGTGCAGCATAGGGAGAGAGGCAGGCTGCTTCTTCCATCCCTGCTCTGCCAAAGATGAGTGTTTGGTAGAGTTGGGTCAGATGATGCTCCCTGGGCATCAAGCTTTTATAAGCAAGAGGAGGAGTTGTGCTAGAACATTTGCAAGAAAATACAGATGCAATATATGGTGATTTATGAGTGTGGAGGTTGGAGGGAGGAAGTGAGGAGTGAATCATAAGAGTGGGGAAAGGAATTAAAAGGAATCAGATAGGTTCAAATTAGTTGGGTATTTCTTATCTGTTTGAGGCAGAATCAGCAGTATTGATGTATCAATATTCAAACCTCCTGCCGCCTCTGATTTTTAACAGGGACACATCTATTTCTGTCAAGTTAACTGCCTGGCTGTGGCTCAGAGAAGACTTAAAGCTCTGGAGGTGACTGAGCGACACTAGATTTGTCTCCACTTAGGAAGAGCAGACGAACCAAATCTGGAAAAGTGGAGTTCTGAGGGAGAAAAGAATTCAAGCAGCTGCTGGGGAGATTTGTGGTGAATGGATGAGCAGACGATATTTAGGAATTCCCTCTATGGGTGTCATGAAAATAGAAAGCACATTTTCCACCCTTTGAGACCTCAGTAAATGTTTACATTGCTTCCTAATGTTTCTCATATGTTCAACTCCTGTCTCAAGTATCACAGTAAAGACTTGATTGCCCCAGTTTATCTCCATGTTAATAGGTTTTGCTAGAGTGGGAATAGACACATCCAGATTCTCATGGGAAATTTAGCAATACCTGTGCTATAGACCTTTCTAGGAAAAAGCTTCAAGGAAAATGGAGCTGAAGGAAAATGTTAAATTATGAAGACGGGATGCAATTGGAAGATCATAAACCAGGTGATGTAAGCAGGGGTTGGTGGTAGCAAAAACAGAGTTTGTAGTTGGAGTGATGTTTGCTTGTCAAGCTGTTTATTTAATATTGGAAATTCCTTCTGGAAGGGTCACATGGTAGTTGAGGAGATGACTGAGGAATGCTCAACAGGAAGTGGATGGCAATGTCAGGCAAAGCTTTAGCAAATTCCCAGCTGCTGAGCAAGCTTGCTGAGCTGTATGTACCCTGGTCCCTGCTCAAGGGAGCTCCTGGGGTGGGGGCTGACATAGGCGCCTGGCTTCTGGGGTATCCTCACAACAGCTTCTGGTCCACTGTATGCTTTTTACCATTATAGGTTGGAGGCCAGTTGGTTTTTCTGGTAATTTGAAGGTCCTCTCCAGTGGTGAGGATATCTAACCTAATTAAAAGCTACTAGGTTGCTGAGAATTCATAACAAAATCAGATACAGTAACTTGTACACATTACTCTAAGTAAGGGCATTCCAGCTGCTGGTGGCTTGGGAATCAGATTTGCAGTTGGAATGTCGGGATTTATGAATTTGTACATAGGTGATATTGATAACGAACAGATAATGATCTGATTTTTCTTTTCCTAGAAATTCCTTGAAGAATTTTATTTTACTTAAAAATATGATCCTGGAAACCTTATTTTCCATAGGAGTGCAGATGAGCAGGCTATATGTCATGTAGTTTAGGAATTATTGAGGATAAAAGTGAAATATCCCTCACATATGTCCATAGATCAGGAGAAGCCAGTGATAATAGCTGCTCATCTGTGTGGGTCTTTTTTGCCAAAATATGTCACTGAGATTCAAATACTGCTTTGTGAATGTGTTCTGTCGAAGAGAGTTGGTTTCTTTCACTGTTGCCAATACACTTGATGTTTAACTTTGGGTTGTGTTTTAAAGTATAAATATTTACTTATGCCAAAACTATAATTTTAAAATGGATATGAAAAAATCAAGCTACTTACACTACGCATGGATCAAAATCTAAAATAAAGATACCACATACACATTAAGACAGATTTTTGTAAACTTGAAGTAGCATTTTAAATTCAGATGCCTAGGAAAGTTGTGAGCTTTCTTTTAACAATTTAGCCTTCCTACCACCCTGTTGACTAAGAGGTGACTATATACTATGAGAAAACTAAGCAGTTTCCTGTTTTCTTCCTTGGCATTGGAACTTTTCAGTTAGTTCATGTACATATTGTAACCACTCCTTATAACTAAATTGGATGTGCTCTCTCCAGTATGTTTTCTAGAAAGAAATTTGCAGCTTAATTGAATAGATAAAAGACATCCTGCTTGTTTTTCTGTAGGTAAGTACTGAGATCTTTGGAAAAGCAAAGCTCACTTTATACAATAAATGTGTTCTCTAGTGCTTTATAAAGCTCTGGGGCAGAGCCTCTTGACTGTGTTGGCTGATAGATCTTGGGGAGATGAGGACTTTCTGAGAATGGGGGTCTGCTCCAAGGCAGACTCCAGAGTGTGAGAGAGAGGCCATGCAGAGTAAGAATAAAGACCTGGGAAAACTCTCTGAGGACCCCATAAGGGAAATGTGACTAGAAGTTAGACTAAAACAAGAGAGACAAGCATGCTGGTATTGTGAATACCACAGATCCAAAGAAGGCATATGAGGTGAACCAATTAGATCTATAAAATTTTAAATTTATTTATTTATTACTGGCTATAAAAGTGATACCAGCTTTCTGTAGAAAAATTTGAAAAGAAATTAAATATACACATTCTGTTCCTCCTGTAAGTTAACCACTTACAGCATTTTATTTAATGATCTTCCTTTGTTTCTACAAGTATAATACCTAACTAAGATTGTACAATCCTGGACTGGAGAGATGGCTCAGCAGTTACAGTACTCCACTGCAAAAAATCTAACGACTGGAGTTCGATTCCCCAATGCCCACATAAAGCTTGATGCACAAAGTTGCACATGCATCTGGAATTCATTGGCTCAAGGCCCTTGTGTGCCCATTTTCTCTCTCTCTCTCTCTCTCTCTCTCTGTTTGTCTCTCTGTATCTGTCTCTTTCTGCTTGCAAATAAATAAATAAAACTATTCATAAAAGATAGTACAATCTACACACATATAAGGTCTATAATTTGTTTTCTCTTGAGGACATTCATTCAACCAAAACTTGAAGAGCATTTGCTCTCTGCTTGCTATGGGTTTCTGGATTTAATAATACGCAGTACGTAGTCCAGCCTTCAGCTGATGTTCATTCAGAAAAGAACTTCAAACCACCAGGGAGGGGTAGCAATGAAGCCTGATCAAGATAAAATACCATCTGAGGGCATACTTTGGGGCCTTCTCTTCCTTCTCCTTTTGATAAATGGCTCCTCCATTCCTTGAGTTTCTTTAGCCAAAACATCCATGACATTTGCTACTCATATGCAGTTTATAAACAAATTGCCTCCAGCTTTAAAATGTAGCTGAAATATGTCTAGTCCTAGGCATCTTCAACCCTCCCTTGAAGCTAAACATAAACCTTTCTTGTGTGGATCACGGATGCACCCCCTTGCCTGGCTTCCCTGCCCCTATTCACCTTCACACCTCTATAATTCATATAGTATTTTTAAACATCTAAATAAGGTCCTAAAAAGTTCATATTTAAGAGTCTTTAGTGACAGTCTCTTCTTCTTAGGACCACCCAAGCTTTGTATGATGAGCTTTAGTTTGGTTGCTGCTTCCAGTCTGATCTCATGCCCATGGTTTCCGCCTAGTAATGATGCATCAGCCTCTTTGACTGCTCTCTGTCCCTGGTTCATCAAGCCTAAGCGGTTTTCAAATATTTATACTTTTGTTTCTCTACATGGATGTGGAGTGTCTTTGGTTCACTTCATCTCATGCGGATCACTTCTTTTCACTAAAGGTTTTCTTTTTTCTTTTTTCCTTGATATTATGTTTTGGGTCTAACCATCATGGCTTCCTTATATGAATTTAGTTTAAGAAATTTTTAGTCATATCCATTGATTTCATTTTTTTCAAGCTTATGTTTACCGAGTAGTGCATGTGTCAGATTCTGAGATATTTTTCTCAGCCGTCCATTCTATCAGATGTGTTTTTGAAGTGTGTGCAACGTACAGCACATCACTGGAAATCCTAGAAGCTCAAGTAGTTCAGATTTGTAAAGAGGACACTTGCACGGGCTGCCGACATGAAAAAAAGTGATGACTGAATTAGGTGATAGCCATTCTGGGATGCTGGAGATGAGCTAGGCATGAGCTACCTGCTTTCCGCAAATGAGCTCGTTGACCCGACACAGAACCCCAGGCAGTAGGCACTCTTTGTAGTTTAGAGATGATGTCGCTGAGAATGGACAAGACCTAAGCATTTCCTCAAATGACATATCTGATGGGTGCCCATTAAATAATGTAACACATTATGGACAATAAATATATATTAAAAAAAAATGACATATCTGTCGAGGTAAGTTATGAACACCCAGAGGTCTACACTTAGAGTAAACATTCTCATGCATCAGAATGATATGTTCAGTCTGACATCATGTTTTTTTTTTTTAAATCAACTTCACAAAACACCACCAGTATGGTTTCAAGGAGTAGGTATCAGCAACATATGCATAGGAATGTAGAGAAAGGGAGAAACCATGTTAATTCAGCCATACTTGGAGGGGGTGGGGAAGAAGGCCAAGGCTGACATTTTTGTTTTGCCAGAAGAATATATCCATCTTTATTGTAAGATAAAAACATTTATAAGGGGCAATCATATACATATACATATTTTTTACCACATTGTGAATGCAGAAGTGATCATTTCTTTTCATTCAGAAGTGACCACCTGACAGCTGGCTGCTTCCAGCCCTCATTCAGCTTTGCACATTCTTTAGAATACTCTGATTTCCTTTCATTTGCTGAGAAAATTCTCATAAACTATAAATAAGGAGCATAAAAGATTAAACTCATTAGCAGTTTAATAGAGAAATATTCTTCACATTTCCACACATGGATGTTTAGTTATTGATATATAAAATCTGATGGGCACATCTTCAGCGGCTGAAACAGGTGGCACAGCTTTCTTCTCTTGAACTGCCACACTGTAGCAACATGTCACCAACCATTGGGACTGATGTTCCATGGTGCTTCTAATGGTGCTGACCTGAGAGAGAGGGGGGAGCTCTCAGCTCACCATCAAGAGGAGCACAGTAAAGGAATCTTTTGAAAGCTGGATACTCACAACAATGAGGGGTTGCTTAGAATCATGTTTTCTACTGAACAGACTTTTAGATCCTGACTGTCCTCTGAAGCTTAAGATTCAAACAGGAAGAAGAGTATGGGATATTTTAAATCCATTTTGCAAATGAGTAAAGTGAGATTAGGGAAGATGATGTGACTTCCTCATTGTTACCAACACTAAAAAATGGAGATCAAAGCTTGGTATATAATTTCAAAGCCTCTGGCATTTTCAGTACATTGTGTAGTCTCTCCAAATTTTGCAGGGTTGACTAAATGCTCTTTTATATTTACAGACACTATAAATTGCATTTTATAGATTTTATAATTTGTAGTAAGACTGAGGAGTAACTAGGACACCTGATTTAAAAGGTAAAAAGAGATGGCCTTCAGTGAATAAACTGTATGGGAAGACACTTTGCTGGTACTTTGGGTTGAATAGAGCTTTATTACCATTTGACTTCTCGTGTTTGCATTAGAAGTGAACATCACAGACAAACACCACTTTGGGGAAACATTAAAATGCTCCAAGCAAGTTTCATTTTATTTAACTAACTGGCACTATTCTTGAAATCCTATGAGTACTATTTTTGCCTTTTCAGAATGTGAAGATACATTAGTATTCTTGATGGGATATGACAGGTTGATCTGTGCTTAAGCATCTTAGATTTACTTATACTCTGCTCCTACAACCTCAAAATGGAAAAAAACCTCCAGAGATCATTTTAAAAATATTTAATTAATTAATATGAGAGAGAGAGAGAGAGAGAGAGAGAGAGAGAGAGAGAGAGAGAGAGAGAGAGAGGATGGGCACACCACTGAAAATGAACTCCAGAAGCATGGGCCACCTTGTGTATCTGGCTTTATGTGGTCACTGGGGAATCAAACCAGGGTCTTTAGGCTTTGCAGGCAAGCATCTTAATGGCTGAGCCATCTCTCCAACCCCCAGAGATTACTTTTAAAATTTTTCTTACATGCGCTATATCCTTCACCTTCCTCAACTGTTTTTGAATGTCACATATTCCTTCAAAATATAGCTGCTTCATTTGGAAGAAAGATGGTTTTACACACACACACACACACACACACACACATATGAATTTTTATATGAATCCAATGATTTAAATTTAGAGTCTACCCTCTCAGGCTTCAACATGATACATTATCATATCATACAATTAACCATATATATATCTGCATCTGTGTAGATCTCTAATCTGAAATGTTATCAATTTACCTTCCTTTTCTAGTTCTGGACTTCAGAGCCACACAGATGGCAGAATACTTTGTAAGCTATAAAGCATCACTCATACGAAAGCTCTTCTATGAAAAGAACATCTATCTCATCTTCCTTCCACCCAGGCAAGTTAAAGAGTTCACATGAAGATGCAGTTTGGAGAATGGCTCTAACCTCCCTCCTCATCACCTTCTCCTGCCACATCTGAAATGAGCACACGGTTTTGGTTTACACGTGTAAGTACATGGCAGCTCAAACTGAAATCAATCTTGGTGAGAAGAACGAGGTTGCCCCCTTGCCTCTGTAGAACTCTGCTATAGAGCAGTGTCAGCACACCCCTAAGATTTCTGAAGGGTCAGCTGCTCCAATTATGCAGAGCAGTTTCACTCCAATCTGTTGATTTTTCATTTCCGCTGTTATGGATCACATAAGTACAGCGGCTTCAGTAATCAAAGCTTATTATTTTATAGTCCTATGGAGCAGAAATCCAATATGAGTCTCATTAGGTTAAAATCTCTTCTGCACGTAACAGGGTGAATTGTGAGGGTTTTAGAAAAAAGTATATTTCCGTGCTTCTTATAGATTCTAGAGACTGCAACATTTCTTCTATTATGCAGGCTTTGTGTGGGTAGCATCAGCCACTGTGAGGCCACAAATACAACAACTTTGTGTCTGGAAGACGGTATTGTAAGCACTCCTCCCCTTCCTTTGGCTCTTAACATTCTTTCTGCCACCTCTTCCACAAAAATCTCTGAGCCTTGGAGGATGTGATATATGTCTCTCTCAGTACTGAACACTCCACTGTCACTTCTCAGCACTGTGATGAGGTTTTAGTCACCCCAGTGGCCATTAATGAAAGGAGAAGCCTCTCTAACTAGAAGTGAGAGTAGTATTAATACATGGGCATAAAGTAAGTGTTTAGAGGGCACTTTGTCAAGTATAATATACCCATTTAACCCGTCAACAGTAGTAGTTTCCCTCTATGGCTTATGACCCCTCAGGTACCAGACAGAAACTCCTCCTTTGGAATCGGCCTCAAGTCCAATCAGAGCAGTTATTTTCCCCCATAACAGACATGCCACCATTACAAGACTTAGTATGATTTGGCCTGAGTGGTCAACCATAAAACTTGCAGGGTCTACTGCTGGCCAAGACTATTGATGACTTTTCTCCCCCAACAGGCTGCATAGCTCTTTCCAGCATCCTGATAGCTAGCTAGTCAACAGGGAGGAGACTTCCAGTTTAGGTCCAGATTGATTTCTCAGTGACCTAAAGCATACACATATGGAGTCTTTAGCAATATGGTCTCATCATCTATTTCTGGTGGGGCAACTGGAGCCTTGGCAATAACCTGTAGTGTTTGGGAGCATCACGGGCCTGGAAGGTATCCTACCACTGGTACTTCTTGACACAACATTATTCACCTCTACTATGTTATGGTTAGGTTTTGTTGTCAACTTGGATCCTTTAATTATCTTGGGTTGGTGTCTGAGGATGTTTATGAGAGGATGGCAGCCTCTCAGCAAGGGGCAGGATGTAAAGAAGCCAAAGAAGCTGGAAGTAAACATCATTTTCTGTGTGGGCCATGCAGGAAGGAAATTCCAAAGACTCAGGAAGCCATTAAGTCTGGGGAAAGGTTGCAAGACCCTACCCTAAGGCTATATAAAGGGGAAGAAATTCTCTCCTTGCCCTCTTGCCTGTTTGCTATTCTGTTTGTATGGTGTTGGTGATGGGTTTTTCTCTCTGATTGGACCTGTGAAAGAGGGTCAGCAGCCTCTTTTGCTGTTACGGAACTTCCCCTCAATCTGTAGTTTCAATAAATACCTTCCTCCCCCAAATTGTGCCTGGTTTGGAGATTCACTGCAGTGGTGTGTGGCTGACTAAGACAACAGGATACTTCTGGGTACTGGATTTATTTTAACAAACACCTGATTGAACCCCAATATCAAACAAGGCCTCTACAATGCATCAAAATAAGTTCTGACTCTATAGACTCTAACCATTATTGGTTAGACAAAACTAAGAACATTGTCCACTCTACAGAAAATGACCAATCATCCCGCATTTTAGCAAAATATGAGAGATTGAAGCTTTATTAATCAAATACAGCATTGATTTTGTTTTGTGTCTTCTATATTTTGGACAAGAATTACTGATATTTTTTTTATTTTTGTTGTTTCAATCACTCACAATCACCTATGCTTAAAGATACTGAAGGAGGTCTTCCAGAAATAAACCATTCACAAGATTTAAATTGCACACTAACCAAAGAAGTGAGATAAAAATCTCATGCTGACTTGCTTCCAGATTGCCTGGGAGGTGAATGGTCCCTTTATTGCATGTGTCCACATGGTGTATACTGTCTGCCTGTCAGCCACATAGTCACCAATGAATCATCATATCAATGGACCCAGAGATACAGTGCTTGTGTTCAAGTAAGTATACCATTACATCACAATGCCTATGGCACTCACCTCTTTATCTCCTCTCCTCATATAGATGTTGTATTGTCTACAGGAAGGTGTGTCTACAGGAAGGTGTGCATATGTGAGAGAGACCTCATTCTCATAATTTTATTGCTATATACAATTATAATTGTTCTATTTAATTATTAGTTATTATTAACCTTACTGTGCTTAATTTATAAATCTAACTTTGTCATAGGGAGGAAGGTATGTAAACGGGAAAACTATATAGATAGACAGACAGACAGACATACAGATAGATAGAGAGAGAGATAGAGAGAGATAGAGATAGAGAGAGAGAGATGATAGATAGTTTTGTGCATTCTGAGGTTTCAGGTATTGACTGGGATCATGTAATAAATCCTCCAGTTATAAGGGGGGACTATTGTATTGATAGATTTTTATATGATAAAATTATTCCAAATTTATGACAACATCCAGTTAGAGAAAAATTCCTACTCCTAAATTTGGCCTAATCCCAAATCCTTTCTACTGTCTTTAACTGAGGTGTTCCATGGTTCTTTATTTAAATGTCCTGTATCTCTTATAAAACTCCCTTTTGATGAAATGTTGTTTGCTCTTGCTGGTCTGCAGCTGAGAATGCTGGGCACTCTATGCCCTTTGGGAAAGAGAATGTGCTTGGGACATAGTACTTTAATTCATTTGTTAATCAATGCCTTACTTGTTGTGCATTTCCAATGTATTGAATACTCAGTAATGAGTATATAATCAGATACTAAGGTGTTCAATAAGTGTTTGTAGAATACATTGATCAGTTAAAGAATGGGATGAATCTAAAAGGAAATATGTCAAGAAAAGTTCCTGGTGAAAACCACGAAAACAAAGAAGGTTAAGAAAACCAAGGGCCGACTGCAGGATGCCAGGGAAAGACAGAAGGCACTTAGGTGATGTGATAACTTTTTTCCTGAGTAATAACTATTTTCTAAAAACTGGGATGATCCATTTAAATATTTTGGGTGGTGGCTAGACGATAGAATGAAAAATGAGATAGAAAAAGCCTTTCTATGCAGTGTCTAACTGGTTGAGTGAACAGTATGATGGTTACTGATGTCTATGTAAGTGCTGTATGACAGACTAGAGGAGGTCCTTAGAGAAGAAACTTGGATAATGAGACTGCACCTCTGGCATCATAATGTGAGATCTAAAAACCTTTATATTTTGAATTAGATCACTGAGATAGCAGATTCCAAGAGACTGCGACTCCTCAGCTTTTGTTTGCAACAGTAGAGTGAGAATAAGGGTTACTAGTACTCCTGACACCCCAGCTGGTCGCAAGACAATCTGAAAACTCACTAGGGATGCTAGTGTGCTTTGGCTCCCTGTCCTGGGGGACATTTCTGAAGATGTGAATAGAGAAAGTGGGATTCTTTTTGTTATCTGACTCAGGAGCCACTTTGAAAAGAGATTTTCTTTGAAACGGCCATTTTTGAGAATTGTTGAAGCTACTTGTATAGTTTTAAGATCATCCTGTATGTGGTGACCACATGAGAAATCACAGTTTTGCCAAATTCCATGTGTCTCTATGGATTCACTAGGGAAGACAGAGATAAAACCAGGGAGCAGGTCAGATATCCTCATAAACTCTCTTTTCTGTCACAGTATTTTTTTTACTCTGTCCTTGTTCTCAAATTTCAGGATTGGCACAGCTTTTGCCTAATCAAAGCTAGCTCTGAAAAATAATTTGTAAAATTCATCCATACTGTGAAAACTGCTGATCAGGTTAGATTTCCAAAAGGGGCTCAGAATTACTCAGGATACCTACGAAATCTAGTTAACTGGGAAGGGGGGGGGGCATGGGTATATATTGTTAAATTCTCTTGTCTTTTTCTCAAATTGATAACACAAGGTTCTGCCAACTTAGTTGGCATCAACCTATGTTCACCTAGATGACAGGACTAAATCAGGGGGGAAAATTTACCTAAACCACACTTATTTAGAAGGAAATGACACATGCAAACCAGAAATTATAAGAATTTAAGACTAAAATGTCTAGAATCTACTCTGAACAAATCGACTCTGCTATTTTAACCTTTTTTTTCCTGGGGTCATTTTAATCATATTTGAACAATGAATTATGAGAAGCAAGTGAATTAAATTTCCTTTAATAAGTAATTATAATGCAAATTTAAAACTATTATACCCAGTTTCCTAGAAATGACTTGCACTGAGAATTTCTTTCTCTGTCTCTTTTTATTTCTTACTTTTCTCCCTCTCCTTATTTTAGAAAAGATATAATGACTAAGTAGAAATGGGAAAGCAATAATAGAAAGTTAAGTGTATAAAGCAACTTAATTTCCTTGTTGCTCTGAACATTAATAGTCATGTGTGGGTTCTCACCCTGTCTTTTGTCAAAGTAGTTTCATAATGGAAAACACTCAAAGCCTAGTTGAACTTTTCTTCTTTCTTAAAGATGAACTAATTCTGAAACTTTTTCTGAATTACTGTAAGCACCTAAATTCAGGTTCTTATTTAGTTTGATGCTGCAAAGTGAGGCTCATTAAATACTTTGTCAGCATAAACAACAAAGAAAGTGGCATTTCTTTCTATCATGCTTCTGAGGTTTTAGGAGATTTTCTACATCCATGTCTATTTGATCGTTAGGCACAAAACATGTTGTTTCATCATTCAACAAACCTTCTCTGACATTTGAACCATCCTTAGCAGGATCAAAATATATAGATCCCAGTACTGAAGTACTGAGCAGGACGGTCTGTGATATTGTGAAATATATATTTGGTCTTCATTCTTGTTTCTTACTACAAAATCCTTGCATACTCTGGGGTGATGAGTACCTATTCATTCAAATGACATGGCTGTTCCTTAGGGCTCCTAGTTAGTTTCTGAATCCTGAAACTAACTAGAAGCCCTAAGGAAACTATTATTTATGTTATCTGTCTCTGGAGCCACTTTGAAAATGAGATTTTCTTTGAAATGGTCATTTTCATTGGAAAGAACAAGGGAAGATAATAAGGCTGAGCTTTCAGTTCTCACCGACCTTTACATGAAGGAAGAAGAGAGGAGTTAAAGGGCTAATGGCTCATTATTTATGAGTGATTTAATCAATTGTGTCTATGTGATGAAGCTGGGAACATGGACATTTATGCAAGGTGACTGCATTCATCAGTTTATTCATGACTGAGACCAAACATCTGGCAAGAAGCAACTTAAGGAAGGAAGGATATGTTTCACTTTACATTTTGAGGGAATATAATGCATCATGGTGGAGAAGGCATGGTGGCGGGAATAGGAGGACTCATACTGCATCCATAGTCTTGGAAGTGGAGAATGATCAAAAAGTGGAACAGAGCTATGGAGCTACAAAGCTGCGGGTTACCCTCACCCCCATCATGACTCACTTCCTCCTGCAAGGATCTGCCTCCTAATAGTTCCACAACCTTCCTCAATAGTGCCATCAGATGTGGATCAAACACATGAGCCTGTGGAAACATACTATAGTTGAATCACGACTATGGCATTCTCAGACATGGAAGCCCTGTGCCCCTCCCCACTTGTCTGCTCCTATGCATCTCCTCTTCCCAGCTCTTCTGTTCTCTATGGTCCTTCATAAGAAACCAAGGATCATAATGTTTCCTGGATTCTGTGAGGTAATTAACTGAACCCATTGAGGAAGAATTTGCAGAAAGCTCCGTTTCCTGTTCCTCCAAAGCACAGGCTACAGGTAGGACTGGGTCAGGTAGTCTTATGCTACTGAGCTCACCACAATGGGCTGTCTTTGTAGATAGTGTCCATGTAGATAGTGACAGAATGGCATTTGAGAAGATGGACTGCTTAGTGTTTGGGGAAACTCCCTCACAGTCGTAAGTGGCATGTTGAAGACTGTGTGAGAGTGAGAATAGGAAAAAATATACACCCCTTCCTCCCCCAGTCTCTTCATTGGAATCTAGTCTTGCAATACCCTGTTTCTGGCACTTGAACATCCAAATGTGATCTGTGCACAGACAGCATGACTTAGAAGATTGTTAATGTAGAACCTGTGGCCCATCAGACCTGCCACATCAAACCCTGCCTTTAACTAGAACCCCACAGATATGAACATGCAACATTAATGTTCATAAAACACCAGCTTGGAGCATCCTAGCTGCTCTATTATACAAACTAGTGGTATCAGGGCTGTACAAAATAAACTGAATTCTTATCTCAGTCCCTTGTGAGCTGGGCTGAAGGAGACAGTCTTCTTCATACAGTAACTCACTGGCCAGTGATTTCCATCTAGAAACTTAATTATATCTCTAGGGTCCCATAATTCCTTCTGACTCTGGTCTTCCAATGAAGACCACTTCAAACATGGAGTGACGTGCAAGACCTTCCATAGGCCAGACACAGAGGGGAGTGAGCCTCTTTTAATTATACCTCATTGGTCAGTTCCTAGTTACTTGATCTCATCTAGGGACAGGGGATGTTGAGAGATATCATTGCATAAGAAGAAGAATAGTTATAGCAAGCTTTTAGTCAGAATTTACATTATGTATCCATCCTTAAGAACACACCAAAATTCCTAACTCTTTACTCTTGAGGCTGAAAGGAAGGTCTAAAATTCTGTAATATGTAGTAACATGTATTCAATATATATATATATATACATATATATATATATATATATATATATATTCCATTCTTTATTGATTCCAGCAAAGGGCTTGGTTGTCAATCTATGTTTCAATTGATAAACAATAATGTGATGAAGAAGCGGAGCTAGTCAGCTTTCCAGTACTGTATCCAGTACCTTCTCTAATTGATTTATAAACTTGAAAGGTTTATTTTGGCTCATCATTTTTGAGATTTAGTCCATGATCAACTATTCCCTTGCTTTGGCCAAAAGTGGTAGCACATCATGGCAGAAGGTCATACTGGAGCATTCTATTCAGCTTCTCAAGAGGGACAGAGTCAAACCTTCCAAAATATTTTCATATTTAGATTCTCAGTGACCTAAATCCTTCCACTGCACTTACTTCTGAATGCTTCCACCATATTCCAGTAGCACCAGGGTTAGGGACCAATCCTCTGACATACGATGAACATTACCGATTGAAACTGTAGCAAGAACCTATCAGTGTGTCATGATTAGTGGTTTTCTAGTGTGTCACTGGGGTTTGGACTTTGAGGTGTGTGATGGTTTGATTCAGGTGTCCCCCACAAACATATGTGTTCTGGATGCTCGATCTCAAGCTGATGGCAGTTTTGGAACTGGAACCTTGGTGGAGGTTTGCTGTTGGTGGTGGGCTTATGGGGGTTATAGAGGGATTCCCCTTGCCAGTTATATAAAAATTTTTTATGTATTCATTTGCAAGCAGTGCAAAGAGACAGAGAAAAAGAAAGAATTACTTCCAGGGCCTCTAGCTGCTGCAAACAAACTCCGGATACATCCACCACTTTGTGCATATGGCTTTATGTGGGCACTAGGGAATTGAACCCAACATGTTAGGCTTGACAGACAGGCACCTTAACTGCTGAGCCATTTCTCCAGGTCCCCTTGCCAGTTTTTGGCTTACATTCCGGCTGCTGTTTGCAGTGCTGTGGTGGAGGTGATGTCCACCCTCTGCTCATGCATCATTTTTCCTGCCATCATGGAGCTTCCTCTCAAGTCTGTAAGCCAAAATAAACCCTTTCCTCCAAAGGTGCTTTTTGGTTGGGTTCTCTGTCACAGCAACAAGAAGCTTGACTACAAAAGGTGTATTGGTCAGCTTCACTCTCTCTCTCTCTCTCTCTCTCTCTCTCTCTCTCTCTCTCTCTCACACACACACACACACACACACACACACACCACACACATGCTTTACCAGACCATATGATGAGGTAATGTGGGTTTCCTGCTCCTGTTGTGCTGTCCTCACCATGGTGGACTCTACCCCCTGGAACTGTAATCTCAGTTAAATCCTTTTCCTTCCATAAGTTGCTTTTCTCTCATGTGTTTTGTAGTAGCAACGAGAAGGTGAATTACACACTCTCTGTGAGTCCCTGGTAGAATTCACTGAAGGAACAATGTGCACAGTCTGTGGACCTTCTTCTACTCATGGAACATCCTGCTCTTACACAGCTACACTTCATTATGAGGCGTATCAGGTTTAGAAAGTGACTGAAACATAACTGTAATTTCCATGATGCAGGGCCGGTCATGAGCTAGGTACATGAGTCCTTGGTTCCTGCATGCAAGCCTCTCTCTAGCCATTGTTTTTCTCTATGTAGTCTATAGTTTCTGATGGCATAAGTCCATATATACATATATATGTATATGTAATGTGTGTATATATTATACTTATATTATATATACATCTATACAATTTATATATATTATTTATTTAATGAAGCTCATTCTTAGGCAAATATTTAGCAGGATCTAAAGAGTAAACTACAATACAGTCCACATAATGATTAAAATATATCTTTATTCCTTGAATGCAGACATATGACTGGCATTGTGTAATAAAAATCTCCCATTTTATTTGAAAGTAGTCACATGAACCTGGCTTTCACATGTTATAAACTAAGAAAAAATAAGTCACTGACATGAAAACTTCTGAGGTTCCCCTTTAGCCCATTTTATTTTTCCTGTGAGATAGTATTTATGTGGATACAACCTCTCCCCACAGTCTTTGAGAACAGAAACAATGTCTATTCCATCTTTGTGTTCCTCAGTAGAATATGTGATTTGGATTAAAAATTGAATAAATGTCTTTTATATTGCTGAGTATCTCTTGCTCACTCAAAGGATGAGTTTTCCTGAGAGTCCCCTGATTTTTCAGAGAGGCATCCTGAGTTCACCAAAGTCTTTCTCCAACTCTTTGGCTTGTACGATGGGATGAAAAATGCTCACTTCAGATGTGTTCTAAGAAAGCCTAAGGCATGTGCCAGACTGATGTTCTGAGGTGTATTATTTCCTTAGCCTGGCATCTGGAAGACCTTGGATGATATCCAGATTTAGCCATGATTTCTCACTGTTGGAGTAATTTTAATGCTTAATGGAAAATGGCATTTTAATTTGAACTCTACGAGGCAAAAGGCTACATTGAGGGAAGAAGACCAGTAGACATGAAGGAGGAGAGAGGCGGTCTCTATTGTGGGTGTGCCCTTCAGCAGAGAGGATGCCATGAGTGAATCTTAAGCAGGGTAGCAAACTTCAGCTCCCTCTGCTCAGTGCTGGAGTTTGTGACCATGATAATCTATGTGTGGCAGAAGCTTTCACAGCTGTTCCTCTGCAGTGAAGTCTGGCTGGGGGATTTGCTTTTGTTATAAAGTTCACTGGACTCTTCATAACACACAGAAGACAAAAGTTTGATCATGATTTTCAACAAATAACCCTTTAGATAGGGATTTGTTTTTTTGCATTAGGATTTTGATATACCTATGAGTTTAATGTGGAGGAAACAATCCTGATGAACCCTCCCTTCTCTGACCCAAATTTGTATACTCACTTGAAGATGTTGTGTGGAATATTTGAGGCCACTGGCTTGCCAGGTCAGATCACATGTGAATTGAGGTTTGTTCTACTTTGTGATTGTGCTAAGGGGTGGGGGTTCAATAGGATTGTAGAAGTAGCAGAAAGACATCGGGCTTTGCAAGTAACCCCAGATGGATTCCTAAGCCTTCTCCCCTTTCTTCTAGCACTTTGGATCTGGTCAAATGATGTGATCTCATAGAATTCTGCTGAGAATAAAATCTTTTCAGACAAAATAATATATGCCTGATAAATGAGCAGAATAAATTAATATATGTACTGTGTCTAGCTCTGCAATAGGAGACATTCAATAGCTGCTCTTATTATTGATTTTATAATTGGTCTCAGTGTCACAGATGCAGCTTCACGGATGACATCTCTTTACCTTGAGAATGTCTCTAAGGACCTTATATTCTCTCACAAGTGGGAGGTCTTTTCAGGGTTGTATCTCATAGCTTGGGCTCTCTGGTAGGGCTTTTCTTCTTCTGTATCTTCTCATTGAATCCCCCATGGAAGGATTATAGAGGCCCACTTATCCAATGCATATGTGATTATGTGAGATTTACTTTTCCCAGCCTAGTGTATGCAAAAGTGGTATGTGGCTGCGTCAAACATGTGCATCAAAATTTCTCGCATTCCTCTGCCATTCTGGAACCTCTGAAGTGGGTTGACCTAGACCTGGGCTCCCCAAGTGACTGTGATGAGCCTAAATCCACTGACAACTAAGATAGCCATAGTGTGAGGAGGAGGGAAACATTGCCATTGACAGCATAGCTGAGCACATCCTGATTGCTGCAGGTCTTATGACTCAATTTCTATTTTGGATATTGGCTCCACAACCCCCACAGTCTCTCCCAAAGGTACCTATGATCTTAGAGATGGCTGGAAGGTCTAACAGCCTTCTTCAGATGAATAGTAATCAATGCCATGAACAGCTCAGTTCTTTTCTGAGTGCTATTGTTGGTGGTTTTCTGGGCACTTTCTCATTGGCACCTGATCTAGGGAGGTTTTCAGGACACTCTTTGCTTCTAGAACAGTAGGCTTGTTTTGAGAGAGGGTCAAAACCATGCTTTTGGCTTCCAGTACCATCTGCTTTGTCCTTGACTGCCTCCTTTGTGATCAGGCAGGTGCCGTTTGTCATTTTACCTTGGCTGGGTTAATCGTAGTGATTTCAAAGGACACGAATGTATCTGACAAGTCTCATTGGAAAGAAAATTCCTTCGGATTAGCAACAAATTGATCTGATTACCTAATCCTAGCATCATTCAGAAGAAATGAAACTGTGCTGATTCAGAGTGGCAATTTTTATTCATATTAGTCTGTGATATAAGGGAAGCCCCAGGCAATGAACAATAAGAAAACCTCTGGGGCTCCTCAAATACCTAGATCCTCAAGATATTCCTTTACAGAGATAGGAAGAGCAAGTATTTGGGAAATATTGAGAATATTGTAAGTGTATTGATTATCATTTTGTACCAGTGCAAACATATCAAGACTTCAATATCAGGAAGACAGGTAGGAGGGGGAGTTGTTTTTTGTTAGTAATTATCTAATGTTTTCTTTTAGCTAAAGAGATATGTTTAAACTGTATGCATGTAGGGAATATCAACAGATGAATGGTAAATTCTGCATACATTATGAAGCAGACCTGACATACATGAATCCTATCAATTTAATGGTAGGGAAAGACTAATATTTCTGTCATGGTAACTTTCAGTCTGAATGTACTACCTCTGTACTAAAGAGTTATTTGACCCAGTAAAGTTACTCCTTCCTTCCTTTCTTCTCTCATAGTGTTCTGGATAGATCTCTGTACAGAGACTTCTGAAATCTCTTCAATCAAATATTTATTCATTCCTTGTTAGATTTTCAGTTCTACAAAACATTGATTCATTTATCCTTCCTAAGGTCTTATGCTATGTTTTCCTCAGCTCTTCCCTGCATAGGACACTAAATACTTGAGTCCTTACTTCCCAAGGCATTTATGATATAGTAGGAGCTAGTTTCACAGACTACTTCTTAACGGTGAAACATTATTTCACCTCTGCTGGAATTTTACCATTATAGGATGGGTTGAAGCAGAAATGTCATCCACTGGGTCAAGTTTTGAACGCTTGGGTTCCAGATAGCAGCATTATTTTGGAAGGCTGTGGAGACTTTAGAAGGTAGGCAGAAGTATGATACTAAGAGCAGCTCTCTGAAGGTTCTAGTCAGGACCTCATAGTCTGCTTTCTGGTCTGCCATGACATGAACAACCTCTGTCATACTTTCCCTAACATGATGGAATGAAACTCTCTGAAGCAATAATCCAAAATAAATCTTTCCACTCTCATGTTGTTTCTGTTATGTATTGTGCTCACAGTGACACTGAATTAATTAATGCATGTGACTCAGATGGGAGTGCAGTTAGCAAAGATAGTGTTTTGTGGAAGTTATATGATTCAAGGCTAGGAAAGGAGCCCAAGGGGACATTAGCTGAATAGGCTTATAGAAAAAAAAATCATCATTATAAAGAAACACATAAGAATTCAGGGTATTTCATGTTTTGATTTAGTGCCTGAAAATACCATATTTATTTATTTATTTATTTATTTATTTATTTATTTATTTATTTATTTATTTATTTATTTTTCCTTTATTGTCCATATTTAGATACATTGAATGGGCTAATAATGAGTCAGTATCCCCATTTCCCCAATTTCCCTCTTGCCTATCCACAATTGGCTGGATATTCTCCTCCGTGGGCAGTCTGGATCAGTTATGGATAGCTTAAGAGTCAACAACCCAGTTCCACTCTCCTTTGTATGTTGTTACTGAGGGGGGCAGTGCCTCTGGGAGTTCTCCCCGACCATGTCTCTTACAGTCTTTCTGCCCCCTCTTCCGCTCAGTTCTCTGAGTCATGGTGGGTGAGTATTAAGGCTGCTTTTTTGTTGAGTTCTTGGGGGGAGGGGTCTCTGTACTTCTGCTTTAGGTTGTGTTGAAAATGTTGGTGTCTGTTTGGCTTATCCTGGGTTGACTGACTGGCTGTGGTTGTGGGTCTCTTGCTCATCCCACCACTCTCTGCATGATTCTATCTGGATCCTTCATGGTAGATCTGGTGTGGCTCTTCTCTTGCCCAGGTGTCAGCTATCAGCCTGTGATTCATTGGTAGGGTTGGAGGATCCATAGCTCTCTCGCTCTCTCTGCATTCTGAAAGATATAAACAGAATCTCCACCGGAGAGTGAGATCAGTATAGGTTAATTTAGATACACATTTCTGAGTTGGCTAGGTACTGTTAATAGCTCTATGCAAATCACTCATAAAGTACATTTCTCTTTGGGAGCCTCAGATTCTGCTTCCCGGTGTATTTCGTTCTAAGTCCCCAGTTTCAGTTAAGGGCTCCCCTTCACTGAGTGGATTATTTGGCCAAATTAAAAGCTGTTGAATGCCTCCCCCAGGCTTTGGCTCCTCCATTGCACAAGTGCTCATTTCATTGTTCACTGTTCTCTCCCAGTAGGCAGTGTGTTCAGCCTACTCCTGGTAGCAGACTGTGTTTCATGTCAGTGGTCTCTGTTTACTCCAGCTGTCATTGACCAGCTTCCCCTGGCAGGTTATGCAGTGCCTTCCAGCACTACACTAACTACCATCTGGGGGATGGTTACCATTTTGGACCTCGAAGGGTCTCTTGATGCTGATAGATGGCTTTCTGTAGATTTTTCAGCAACATGATCCTGGCTCAGACCTGGGGTGGGTATTCAAGCACTTTGACAGAATCCTGCCTTGTTTTTGGGACCTCACTTTGGTCAACAGCTCAGTGAAGTAAGGAGCCAGTGACTGGGACCTGGATTTGCCAGATTGATCAATTTTTCACAGGCTTAGACTCTCTCCCCTTCTCTTCACTGCCCCTCTTGCCAGGTGAAGCCCACTACTTGCTCAATAGGTCATAGTATGCCCGTAAGGATTTTATGATTTTTGAACCACTTTTGTTTCAGCTTCCTGCATAAGTCATCCCCTTCACCCCTTATTTTTGTGGCATTTGTTTAGGCTAAAAGAGTAACAAAAATTATGGAAAAATCTGGCTTCTTAATATTCTATTTAAGTTGTACAAATAACTTAAATTATAGGTGTCCTGTTATTGAATGTCTGTAAATGTCCTGATGTATATGCTAGCCACTGGCTGACTGCTTTCAGAGACATCATGAAGAAGGTGAACCTCACTTCAACAGCAAGGCAGACTAGGAGAAACCAAAGGAGAGGTATGAAGTGCTGTGAGAATTCAGGAGAGGCAGGGAAATGCAATCCACTGGTGTGAAGGGAGGTAGTCAGAAAATGAGATAGCACAAGTCACACACAGGTAGTGCATTTAGACCACAGACATATTTTTTTTTTTGGTATGTGTCTGGATTATAAAATGTCTAAAAATTTAAGCCAGATGGCACAAAAGCATGGTCTTTCTTATAAATAATCAACTTTTTTTTTTCATACTTTGCTCCAGTGCCCACCTAGCAACATGGTCTGTGGTTGAGGGACTGGAAATGCTTCACACAGGACCTGGGCTTTGCTCCAGACTTTCTGCTCTCATGCAACCCCTGCTTGACCACAGCGGCTTTTGACTGCTGTATCCAGAAAAGAGGAAACATTTGCTAGAGAAAAGTCGATTGTGTTTACTGTAGGGAACACTTGGGAATAGAGTTTAGCAAAGGAATAGAGACATAAGCCAGGCAGTTTTTAAAACAGGGTGTGTTATTCACTCATTCATTTATTTTGGTCCATGAAGGAAAAGAGAGAACCAGACTCTCTGGGGGTATTTGAGACTTAGTAAGATACATTTCATAGGCAAGGGGAAAGAAACGAACAAATTTCTTCCAAGCAGAAGAACAGAGGGTGTTTTGTATTGAGTGCAACAAAACTTTTTAATAATATGAATGATGCCCCTGGAATAGCTTATAACTCTTCACTTACAAGAATCTTAAAGTTCTATATATTGTAGATATTTATTTTCCCAAGCGCTTTTGAGTATGAAGAATGCATTATGGGCTGCAGAATTGTCATTATATTTAATATACTATTGAATTTATTTACTAGGGTAGAGGACACTGATCTCATCTTGGAAAGCATTACTATGGCAAAAGAATTTGACAAGAAGATTCCCCCTTTTATCTGAACAATAAAAAATATATATCCATTTCTCAAAGCTGTCATGTTTGGCCAGTTCCTCTGGTGAGAGCATGGAGAAAGGGAGTCATTCATCACATTTGATATTCTACCGCCCATCACTCAGAACAAATTAGGAAGAAGAGTGTATGAAGAACACACTGGGAAGAAAAGTTATTTTCAAAACATCTGAACTAGAGGGCAAAGCCCAGCAGCTCAATTCTCACAACATATACAGATAAAATGTTGCTCCTGAGACACCTTCATTTGCTCCCCTTCACTCTAAAGCTATTATCACCAGCCAGGAGTAACATATTGGAATTAATATTGTGGCTTTAAAACATACAACAGTGATACAATTAGAATATTAGCATAAGGTTAATGATTTTAAAATGCAGAGGCTACTGATGTACTTAAAAAAAGCCAAGAGATTATCTCAATTGAATTAGCAACCTCCTTCCATCTCTGCTTGGTCTTCCTGCAAACAAGGTTGAGGATAGTTGGGATTGATGCAGATAGGAATAACTACAGGAACATTAAGCAGGCTGTGAAATGCTTAGAGAGGTAATGCTGGTCACACAATGAAAATGTCGTGAACATATACCTGAAACAAACAACACAGACTCATGTAGCGAAGATGCTGTTGAACATTTTACACGGGATAGTGATTTATTCACAAATATCTAAAAGCGTCCTAGCATATATTTTCCAAAATTGAAACAGATTTGAAAACCGAAAAGAAGACATAATATGCAACTAAGTTCTACCCAATACTGATAATTCATTCTTATGGTAAAATCAACGTTTTCTAAAAAATCATTTTTCATACATAAGCATACGAATGATAAAATAATATATAACTTGTCTAACACGATTTTTCTAGTAAGTTCTAGTAGCAAAGAAAACCTGGGTGTTCATGTACTGTAGTAGGCATTCAAAATAGAAGTAATATTTGTGTGAGAAATTTCACACCTGATTTCTGGGTTTGTCTCTGAGTTCTGTCTCTTATAAAGGTGTGACCATGAGAATTGCACTTTATTATTATTTTTTTTGGTGACTTATTTTTCTCATTGGTAAAACAAAATAGACCTTATGGGTTGTTTGGGAAGAAAAAAGTGCCACATTTTAAATGCTGAAAACTGGGCATGATCCATGTATGTTTTTCAGTCTACACACAGAGAGAGGTTGGTAATTACCTATTAAAGATTATAGTAAACCTCTTTTTTGTGTCATTTAATTAACATGTGTTTTGAGATTATATAAAAACCTACAATATTGGGAAGAGGAAATTTAATAATTTACAAAAATATCTGTGTCTGTAGAGATAATTTTACATTAACTTCTCTATTAGATAAATATATGGTCATATGAATTAGTGAATTTTCATTATCTGGATTTAAATATTAATTTGAGAAGTAAAATAAATTAATTTGTAAGCCATTTAAATAAAAATGACATTTTAATATTAAAATAAAACATTTAAATACTCTTATAATCAGAAGTACTGACAAGTTATCTTTGCATTTTATGCACCACAGTAAATGTACACACGTTTGACAAATGGTAGCATATTTATGCCCGTAAAATGTTTTACTCAGTGAGGCATTTCCTGTGTGTGCTCTGTTGTCAGGTTCTAACCTTAGAAATTTCCTAAATAAAATAGAAGTAGTCATGAATCTTTCACTTAAATTTGGGGTAAGGATTACAAGAAATGATACAGGCCCTCATTAGCATCTTTCCGGGCACACTGCAAGAACATGATATATATTGTTATTGTTTTGGCTAGTAGTATGAGACAATTCATGCATATGCAAGTTATGAAACAGCTCACGAGAGTTATGCTCCATTTTGCAATGTCTTCATCTCAAGGTTGGGACTCAGAAGTCTACAGCTTGGATCCCAGCCCTTATTTCCCTTCTAGCAACAGGATATCATTTCCCAAAGAGGTCTATTAGTTAGTTTCTTCTGAGTAACAAACCAGCTCAACTTTCAATTGATTAAAGGAGCAGAAATATACTCTTCTTCTACAGCTTCTGGAGGTTTTCTTCTTCCTTTGGCTCATCACTCCCTTCATTCATGTATTTTATATGCGGGATTATATTTCCCAAAATCCACAACCCCTAAATACCTCTGAATTTAAATATATTTAGATTTTTTTTTGATAATGAGTCTGTCATATGGGCCTTATAGTTCACTATGGCTTGTGTCACTGCTCAAGGCGGAAGAGGCACCAGCAGTGAGTTTGAAGAAAAGAGTGTCCATGTGAGGATATGGTGAGAAGGAAGCCATTTGCTAACAGATGAGACAGGCCTCAGGAGAAACCTGAACTCACCATACATCATGGACTTGGAGAGCCATACCTGAACACATAGCATCTAGAACCAGGAAAAGCAAATTTCTGTGTGTGTGTGTGTGTGTGTGTGTGTGTGTGTGTGTGTGTGCATGTGTAGATACAGTATGTAGTCTCAGAAAAACCTTGAGATATTTTTTCTCGCCTTCTGCTTTGCTTGAACTAGTCTCTTCTGTTGTAGTTTGGTTTTTCCTGTTTCATGCGTAGCCGTCTAGCTGGCCTGTGAGCATCAGGATTCTGCCTCAGACATCTTGGGATCAGAGAAACAGATGTGTGCCACTTTGTGCCTGGATTGATGTGTGTGGGAACTAGGAGTTGGTTCTGGGCTGCATGGCTTGCATTCAAGCACCTTTAACTGTTGATCCATCTCCCCAGCCTCCAAGAAGTCAATTTCTGTTGTTTGAGAGACCTTGGGTATAATACTTTGTTATGGCTACCCTAGCAAAGTAAAATGATTTCTTCAAGCTATCTCCAATAGTGTTTTCTCTAACCATTCTTCTTTCTACACATCTCTCAGCTAGAAAAGATCCTCTACTTTGAGTCTTGTGTGATTAGTTGGTTCGTTTCCAAACCATCAGTATAACCTTTCCCTGTTGAGACATGTGACCCTAAGTGCAGACATAAATGTTATTCTGTCATGTAGGACAACATGTTCATGGGCTCTGTGGGTTAGGGTAGGGGACATCCATCTTCAGGATGAAGGGAAATTATCCTGCCAAACAAAGCAGAGCATTCTTGAGATAATATAACTTACAGTTCAAGCAGTGTGGTTTGTTTTAGAAATGGTGTTAATTCTGCCAGTACTGAGAAAGACGATTGCAAGGAGAACTGTCATGTAATATAAAAGCTTCGTTTTACCTTGTCTTTTCTCATTTCTTAATTCTACAGTCCAGGTTTTAATTAAAATTTACCTTGCTCCTTGTTTGGTAATGGAATTCAAAATGATTTAAGACATATTTTAGCATTAAGGAGCTTTCCACAATTGTGCACTATTAGTATTTTGCCTCTTTTTAAAAAATAAGATTCTCCCTTCCTCCGTGTAGAGATCCTGCTGCTCTGTGAAGGAAAGTTATTAACAAGATCCACCAGCTGCAAGAGCCATTCATCCAATTTATCAGTAGAGTCCACGGGGGAGGGGGGAGTGTAGACTTCTGTGGGTTTTTTTCTTGGGAAAGTCTTTCACTGCCAGTGGAAAGTGAGGGAATGGCTTGCATGGCATAGCTTGATTTTTTTTTGTAATTTAGGGCAGAGAAGCTCTATTAAAAGTCTATTAAGCTTTTTATCAGCTTCTGTTGAAGCTGCAGACGATAACTTCATATTGGAATTCATTTTCCACACTCGCCAGTTACCCTATCCGAGGTGTGCTGAGAGCTGGCTTTTCACATTTCCATCTGACGGTGAGGGCCAGCTGGAAAGCATTTTCCACTGTGAGTTAAGTAGCATGTGCATCTTTAGATTTAGATATTAACACACACACAGCAAATACACAATGCTGGGAAGATGAAATGGAATAGCAAACAGGGGACCCGTTTTGGCCAATTCACAGTCATGCAAACATCAATTAACAACTCTGCCCATGGTAGGGAACACAGCTTTTAGCCTTTGAACACACTTTTGGCTTTGGCCAGAAACTAACTTGCTTATTCCTATGAGGACATCTCACTCTTCAATATCATCATATTCAGCATTCATACTCTGGAGCAATCCTCAATACACAAAGTGACATTTGTTTCCAAGTTATAAACATAGTCCTGAATCCTTTATGACCTCTTCCTCTATTTCTTCTGTGACTTCAGCTGCTGATAAAGCCAGTCGGAGATCTTCTGCTTTTCAAGTATGTCATACTTCATGGCTCATTTGAAATTGAGTCGCACAAAGCAAGGTTTTATGGCAGGAGTTGAATGCTGTATACTGGTGGCATCTGGCAGTTTTCCATCTAAAGCGAATAAGTCAGAAACTGTTGGTCCCCAGATACTTTCCCTTGGAGAGCTGTGTTTAAGCAGAAGGAGAGAAATGAGGACTTGAAGTGTCATGGATTTCATGCTAGAAAAATTTGGATTTACATTCTGTTATTTCAGCTGTAAAGTTCCTAAAATGGATAAAGATCCTTGTCGTCACTCCATGTGGCTTGTGTGGGATCAGATCTTGGCAAATTTAGAGAAAACAATAGTGACAGAGGTTCAGCAAATATTTCTATCAACCCAAAAGGATGTAACCCATGAGTAAGAGGGGGCATGGCATGACTAAACACAATAGCCTGTTGTGTGCTGTCCTGCAGAATTCATAGGCAAGCAAAAAAAAGGAACTAATTTCTTTTTCTACTTATGTGCATGAAGAGGACATTGGCTTCTACCCATAATAAAAGAAAGAGCATTTGCCAGATGTGCTAGATTAAAAAATAAGTCTTTTGACAATTGTGATGGCTATATTTTGTTGTCAACTTGACCTTTTTAGCAATCTTGGGTGGGTCTCTGATGTTGTTCACAAGAAGGAGCTAGAAACAGACATCTTTTCCTGCAGGGACAATGCAGGAAGGAAATTCCAGAGACTCAGCAGCCAAGAAGGCTGGGAAAGGGTTGCAAGACCCCACCCTAAGGCTATAGAAAGGGAGATAAAATGTCTCTCTCTCCCCCTGCCTGTTTTTTTTTTTTTTTTGTGTGTGTGTATGGTGCTGGTGATGGTTTCTCTCTCTGCTTGGACCTGTGAAAGGGGGGCAGCCTCTTTCACCATTATGGAACTTCCCCTGGAGATATAGCTTCAATACTTTCCTCTCATAACTGTGCCTGGTTTGGAAGTTCATCCCAGTGGCATGTGAGCTGACTACAACAACAATATATATTGAAACCAAAGATGAAAAGTATTATGTCCCTAAGATTGCCATTGTGTTTCTATTGACATTTACAGAGGATTTACACACTGTTGTAGTCAGCCACACGCTGCTGGGATGACTCTTCAAACCAGGCACAATTTGGGGAGGAAAGTATTTATAGAAATAACAGATCCAAGGGAGGTTTCAGAATGGTGAAAGAGGCTGACCCCCTTGCACAGTTTCAAGCAGAGAGAAAAACCCACCCAGTACCTCCAGCCAGCACACTCTAACTCTAACTAACAAACAGGAACTCAGACCTGAGCTCAGACTGTTCTTTGCAAATGTATAGCTGGAATTTCACATCCACCTTGGAAATACCTTAGGGTTGGAGCCTAGAATCTCCAGCCAGCCAGCTGGAGAAAAATCTTTACACTTTTGAATCTATTGGGGGACATTCAGTCAAACTACCACACACACACCTAAGGGAATATTAGGATTTGGTCTAGATTGCACCTGGGGTCTGAATTCTTTATGCATCTCTGTATCCATGCTTTGTGCTATGTGGTGTGCCATCATTGTTTTCCAGAGAGAGTTGGAGTAGGATTTCTTACTCCATGTGAGTGATCCATAGAATATGGCAGAAGTGACCTCATGCTACTTACTGATGGGCAGACACCTCAAAGAGCTTTCTATGTTTCTTCATCACTTCTTGCACATTCTCTGTTGCCACGAACTTTGGGCTAAGCTACATATGCAGAAGATAACAGACTGGTCTATATCAGTAGACTTCTCAGTGGCCTGTAGACAGGGGATCTGGCCTAACAAGCCACTGTGTTTTGAGTTTTATTTTTTATTGAGGATCACTTTAATACCTTTGTGTTAACACTTATTAAACACTTTGATACCCAATGAATGAATGCATGAATAAAATAATACCCACAGTTCTTCCATATATTTATTTACATGTAGACAAATATGTGTGGATATATTCAAGTATATAAAACATACAGTAATAAACCACATATGCCTCAGCAAATGATGCACTGTATATACAATGGGGAATTCCATAAGATTATTATGGGGCTACAGATGTCATTGCTATCATGTATTTATACATATGTTTGTGGTGAGGTTGGCATAAAAAAACCATAATGTGCTACAAGTCATGTAACTGTATATCACATCCAATTATGTACTAATACTACGCATACTTGATAATTTTATTGAAAGTTTGTGTTTCTGTTTTATGCATTTATTATACTATACTTTTGTGATTATCTTCGAGCATACTTTTTATTCTTAAAATAAAAAAGCTTACTACAGAACAGTGTGCATCAGCTTCATACACCTTGTGTTTACCATGTTTCTGAAATGCATCAAGGGGCCATCTCACCTGTGCTATATAGGTCTGTGTAAGAAAAATCACTTAGCTGCACATTTCTTAGAAAGCACCCCCATTAGGTGATATATGACTATACATATAAGTATATCTTCACCTGTCTGCAGGGTAAGACCTTTCTGTGGTTTAGGTTTAACAATTCCCCTTTGAAATTTAGTTTGGGATTTATTGGCTTCTTGTACAATTCACACAGGGTGAAAAGCAATTGACCTTGTGCTCAGAGATTTCTAGTTTAGCACTAAATTTAAATGTAGAAGCATTGTAATCTATTTCAAATTATTTTGTTTGGTGACTTGGTAAAATAAGTCACATCTTGAATCAAGATAATGATATTGACCTCCATTGTCCCTGAAAAAAGATAAGAAATGCATTAATTTTAATTTCCTATCTGCTACTGTGACTTTAACAAAACCACAATGTCTATTGTAGGAAAATTTAAAACTGCTGGAGAAAATCCTCAAAAATATTTTCTCCCACATTAGAGCTACAATTACATTTAAGGAGAACAGAGAAGGATTAATTAATTTCACTGCTCAATGGGAGTCTAATTCCAGCTTTCTAAGCTAAGATTGGAAATAAAACTTGGAATTGATAATGGCATTTGGGCTTTCTAATCAATTTCCATTTCTAAACATAATCAGCATGGCATTTTCACAGAATGAAAAAAGAAAAAGATGACATGCCTTTCGGAAATTAAAGAAAGATAAGGTTGATACATAACTACTAAATATTTTATTCCTAATTCATTTGAAGTTTTAAAAATTTTCTTTTAGAACGATCGGAACATTAAGTGAACTAATACAAAAGCCTTTGTGCACCATTTTAATTATCATACATGGTATGACTTTAATATGGCACGAGATATAATTTTTGTAGTCGTTGCTCATCTATAAGTTACTCAGAGACCTGATGACTGGTCACAGCCTTTGGCTCTCCCTCCAGGGGATACTACACCACCAGCTTTTCTCACATACACATCTTTAATAGAAAGTGAAGGTCTCATTTTCCTACAATTTCAAGCAAATGCACTCCTGAACAATGCCTATTGTGAACTTCTAACAGTTTCCAGAAAACCAAACAGTTAGTAGTTGTGTTATTGTTCATTTCAACACGCCAAGAAATTCCCCGCCCTGACTATCCAGGTCTTTATGCTAATCTGAATGCCTCATTCAAAGGGATACAAAATAATTTGGGTTTTCTATAGAAACATCCGTAAAACATAATTCTGTCAGTGACTTTATTGAACATATAAAAATGAGTATGGTAGGAATGTACAGGCTGTGGCTAGGACCAGCCATGGGAATGGGATCATCTTTTTTTAGTCTTGGTCTTATATTTGTTTCTATAGCTGCTTTCTTCAAGCTAATGGTTGGCAGGTAAAATTATTTCTGTAATTCACCCATTGATGGAATGACCCCATTGATTCTCCTGCTGATCTGACGAATAACTTGGACACATGCATAACCTGTGAGTCACCTCATGTCTAAGGTAGTTTTAAATTCTATCAATGATTCTGGAGTGACCCTGAATTTAGGCTTATTACTTAGTGAATTTGTCACTATTTTAGTGAATCACAAATCTAGGCCGTGGTGGTATACATCTTGGGACCTTACAAATCATCTTCCTGCTATGATTTTAGCGTTACTTTCCCTTTCCTTATAGGACTTTTGTGTGTGCGTTTATGTATGCTGGAAACCTTGGATTAGAATTTGGCACATTCAGTTTTCAGGCAGCATTGAAGAGACGGGTTCTTCCCAAGTTTTACCTTGCTAACATAAACACATTTTATAGACAATGTATTGCTTCAGGGAGTAGAATGGATATTCTTCTTTGGGGATTAGTTATTGATTTTCCTTGGTCTATAATGATATACAGTGTTTTATTGCTTACATTTAAGCAAATGCTAAATCAATAGGAGGTTGTGCCAGCATATGGTAGATGCATGCATAAAGCAATAATCCAGTAAATGTGTCATGGTCATTACCGGAACCTGTAGAAATGTTCAATTTAGATGATCCTATTAACAGATAAGAGACAGAAAAAGAATAGTATTACATTTTACCCTCCATAGTCAGTTTTATTAAACATCATTTTTATGTGGTACCTATCAAATAGGACCAGACAGAAGCAAGCACATGTTTTCCAAAGTTTATAATGGCTTGTGCTTATGGTCAAAACTGAGAAGGGATTTATTTAGTAATATTAATTATGAATCCCAATACTGATTCATTTGATTTCTCTTCTTTCAACAGAGAAAATAGGGATATACTTCTTTCAACATATAAAATAGGAATATATGTTATATGCTTCATGTTCTTAAGGTTTTTTTTAATAGTGTTTCTTTTGCCCCCAAACAACCAGTTGAGTTTCTCTAGTCAACATTGCCCTGCTGGGATTGAGTGTGTTATCACAGAGGCTTCTTTTCAAATAGGACACTGTCTTTTACTGCTGCTCTCCCCTGGATGCCCGGCACCAGTCCTGATACTGTAAAACAGATATCTTGATAAGTATGTGTTGAAGGAATTAAACTTACACAGGAGTATGCATGGCTGTTTGAGACACATTCTGGGATCAGAACAGGATTTATCACTTATTTCCCCTGTGGTCCCAGGTAAGCCTCTTCAGGATGATTCCTTCTCCTTTTTGTTTTTAGTTTTTTAAATACTTATTTATTATTTACTTATTAATTCTCTCTCTCTCTCTCTCTCTCTCTCTCTCTCTCTCTCTCTCTCTCTCTCTCTCTCTCTCTCTCTCTCTTTCTCTGTATGGGCAAGGCAAAAATCTCCAGACTGTCGCAAAAAAACCTCTAGACACATGTGCCAATTTTGGTGTCTGGCTTTAACTTGGTGGTTGGAGATTCGAACCACAGATGGCATGCTTGATAAACAAGCTCCTTTATTCATTGAGCCATGGTTTTTGGCCTCTGTCATTTTGGTTTTGAAGCAGAGACTCACACTACCTCAGGCTGATCTGGAACTCACTCTGTAGCTGGTCTGGAACTCACAGTGATTCTCTTGCTTCAGTCCTCCAAGTGCTGGGATTAAATAAACCACAACACCCAGGTTGATTCTTTATCTTTAAAGTGGAAATACACAACTCTTAAGTCATAATGTAATGATGACTGAGGTAGATCATTCCTGTAAAGGACTCAGTAGGAAAAAAGCTAAATCTTTCTAGACACTCTGTGCACTGGATACATGCCATGGTCAGACAGTGTCAGCATAAGGTGGAGGATGGGAAGGACAAAAAAAAAAAAAAGAAAGAAAAGAAAAAAAAATCCATTCCAACCATTTTCCTCTAATATAGACTTAAAATCATTTAGTTGCTCTGTTAAGAGCCCCCACTACACACTCGAATTTCCAAAACAGGATGCTGAGATCTCTTTTGGATATTTCTGAACATCTTGGGGAACAGTCCATGTGCTAAAGAATAAAGCAAATCAGTAGGATGTGGGAGGAATTTTGATAACTGGTGGTTCCTGGAAATCAGTCAGTTCTTTAATACTAATTTGTAAAACTGTGATGCTAATAGTAGCTGTCTCCCTGATTTATACTGAAGACTAAATAAAAGGAAAATTAGCATCAAATTGTGAAAGTACAGTGTGTTTGCTTTTGTGATAATAGGATTATCTAATATCTCTTTGCTTAATATTTACTAACATTGTGCTAAATTGATATAGAAGATTCAGCTTAATTGCTCCAAACCACAACCTTGTGAGGAGGGGAGAAAAGGGTTATTCTTACATCTTAGAGTTGAGGAAACACGTTTTGTTACTTTTTCAAAACTACAGGTTCTGTTCCCCAGTGCCCCCATAAAGCGAGTTGCACAAAGTTGCACATGCATCTGGAGTTCATTTACAATGGCAGAAGGCCCTGGCATGCCCATCATTTTTCTCTTCTGTCTTCTTCTCTCTCTCTCTCTCTCTTTCACTTTCTCTTGTAAATGAATGAAAAAAAAATTAAAAAGAAGTCCAATGTGAGAACCCATCGTGATAACCACTGCTCTTGACTGTCAGTAGGATCATATCAGAACAAGACATTGTGATGACTGCTTAGTACTTATTTTTAATGTTAACCCACACAGCAATTTTATTATGTGAATATTCTTGTTAACTTCTGCATTATATTGAGAGACATTGTTCTGTGAAGACACTTTTGGATAATACTACCATTTCAATTGATAGACTGAGTAAAGCAGGTTGCTAATAATGTGCATAAAGATATATAGATATACATCTACACATATACATAAATACATATGTAGAAATATTTATGTACTTATAAATATGTTTGATTATTTAGAAGCATGCATTCATGTTTATGCACAAAAGTGAAATGTCATCTGGAATTTTTATTCTTTCATGTTCATTAACATGTGAATGAAATCACACATGGCAAGAACTCACACATATCTACTCATGTGATATTCTGTTTTATCATGTTACCTGGAAGGAAGCAGTTCAGTTGTTAAATCCATCTTTTAATGTATATTGTGAGCAATGTTCATTGATTAAAATAATAAAGACGTGATGAACATGTTGATTTTAAGACCAGAGGTGATGCCCATTTCATACATGCTTTTGTACATGAGAACATCAGAAAATATTTTACATGCCAAGGAATAAAAATGCAAAGAAAAAATTGTCTGCTGTCGAATTTACATATTCCAACCAGTAATGCTGTGCTTTCAGGTCACTGGCCCTTCACTGTATTCTCACAAAATCACTTTAAATTGTTGCTACCA
>PVHP010013374.1:0-41105 GCA_004024765.1 Zapus hudsonius | reverse complement strand
CTATATCCTGAAAAATACAAGCACAATCTCCATCAGAGAGTGAGAACAGTGTAGGTTAACAAATATACAGCATTCTGGATTACCTAGTTTCTATTTTTAGTAGCCTCCCTGTCAGATGTTCACATAGTGCATCTTTCCTTGGAAGCCCAAGAGTATTGGATCTGGTGCATATTGCTCTGAATCCCCATTTCCAATCAAGTGTTCCCCCTCACTGAGTGGAATATTTGGCCGAATTTAATGGCTGTTGATTGTCTCCCCCAGGCCCAGGCTCCTTCATTGCACAATTGCTCCTTCCTGGTTTGCTGTTCTGCTTGTTTTTAATGCCAGTGTCATGCTGTTTCTGTTACTATGTCTTTGTAGTATAGCTTTCTATTGGGCATGGTGATACCATCTGAGGTGTTTCTTTTCCTGAGGATATTTTTGGATATCTGAGGCCTTCTGCCATTCCATATGAATTTTGAGATTGTTTTTGCTATCTCTGCAAAGAATGGGGCTTTTGTTGTATTGCATTGAATCTGTGTTTTGCTTTTGGTAGAATTGCTATTTTCACCATATTAATTCTACCTATTGAAGAAAATGGAAGGTCTTTCCGTGTTCTCACATCCTCCTCAATTTCCTTCTTAATTCTCACTATATAGGGCTACAGAGAAGAATGTGTATTCTGTGGAATTGGGATGGAGTATTCTGTAGACATCTGTTAGGCCTAATTGATCTAAGGTGTTTATAAGATCTATTGTTTCCCTGCTGATTTGCTGTATGGATGATCTGTCTAGTGATGACAGTGGGTTATTAATGTCTACTGCTATGATGGAATTGGAGTTTATTTCTGATTTTTTCAAGTAAGCTTTGCTTTATTAAATGAGGTGCACCTGTGTATGTTGCATATGTATTTATGATCATGATATCATCTGCTTTGATCATTCCATTGATGTGTAAGAAATGGCCTTCTTTGTCCTTTTTATTATATTTAGTTTAAAGTTTATTTTTATCTGATGTCAATGTAGGCACACTAGCTTGTTTTTTATTTCCATTTGCTTGGAAAATCATTTTCCATCCTTTTACCATGAGGGGGTGTTTGTCTTTAGAGGTGAGGTAGATTTCTTCAAGGTGGAAGATGGAAGGGTCCATTTTTCTGACCCTGTTAATGTGTGTCTTTTGTGGGAGAGATAAATCCACTAATATTAAAAGTTATAACTGTGAGGCTCGATCTGATCCCTGCCATGGTGGAGGGTTTGTTGGGATTGACGCATTGTATGGTGTTATGACTGCTCTAGTTTGGGTTATCCTCCTCCTCCTCTAGAGGGCTCTTGAGGGTGGTTGCTCCGCTCTTCTGTGTGGAATAGTTCCTGGATTATTCTCTGCAGGTTTGACTTTGTGATCATATAATCACAGAGCTGGCTTCTATCATGGAATATTTTCCTTTCTCTGTCTATTATGAGGGGTACTTTTGCTGGGTACAATAATTTGGGTTGGAAGTATAATTTTTTAGACTTTCAAGTACTCTATCCCAAGCCCTTATGGCTTTCATGGTTTCTACTGAAAAATCTGTGGTAATTCTGATGGCATTGCCTCTTTATGTAATGAGTTGCTTCTCCTTTGCTGCCTTTAGAACTCTGCTTTAATGTTTTAAACTATGATGTATAACAGGGAGTTTCTTCTTTGGTCCTGTCTGGTGCTCTGTGAGTTTTTTTTTTTATATCTAGATGGACTTCAATTTTGAAAGATTTGAAACATTTTCTTCAATAACTTTAATGAATACATTCTCTATGCCTTTGGCCTGGGTTTCTTCCCCTTTTGGTATCCCCATGATCAGGATGTTTGGTTGCTTTAGGGTATCCCACGGTTCCATCATATTTTGGTGGCATTATTTTTTGAAATTATCAAACTTTTTAGAATCCTGATCAAATATTTCTCTCTTGTCTTCAAGGTCTGAGGTTCTGTCCTCCAGATTGTTAACTCTGGTAGTGAGAAAATTCTAGAGAAGCTTTTAACAGGCCTATTTTTGTTTGTTTGTTTGTTTTTTGTTGTGATTGTTGAATTTTTCTGCACCATATCTATCCCTTTGTGGAATTTTTGTTTCAGGTCAAGGTATGATTTACATAATGCTTTCTGAAATACATTATTGCATTTGTTCATGTCTTCATTAAGCTTAATAAGCTGGTTCTCAAGATCCTTTGGTTTTTGGCTCACCTTCAATTCATTTATTGCTCTTTTAAGATCCCTCTAATTTTCCTCAATTAAGTTAAGCCTACTGAGGAAGGCTGTGTGCTGTATTATCTGATTCTGTTCACCTTCATTTATGTGTTAGTTGAATGTTTCCACTTCAGCCATTTTCTTGGTCATAGTCTCCTTGCATTTATGTTCTGAGGTAATTGTGCTCTAATTTTGGGATCATATTTCTGTTTTTTCCCTTATATCATTGGGGAACCTTGCATTGTGGGACTAGGCCCTAGGTGGCGTTGGTGGGAATCTCTGAGCTTATTGTGCTCTGTTCTTTTTGCGTTGAGGTCTACCCATCTCAGGATAAATTCTAATTTTCTTCAGGAGGGAATAAATATTGGCCTTTGCAGGGTCTTCAGTGAGTATTCTGTTTTGGGTTTAAGCCAGATCAGAGTGGGATGGCATTGTATCCACTGATGTGTGGGTTGTAGAGTTTACAGGTACACAAGCAGTTCTGGGCTGGTGGCTGGTGAAATCTGTTGCTTTGGACATCAGAGATATCCTCTGGGTGTAGTCACTACTGTGCCTTGCCTCTGGGGCTCAGGGGGTAGCACTTGTCCCCCCTTATTCCACCATTCCCCAGATGAGTGGATTGTGGCATTCTCACTGACGTCCAGAGGTGCCTACCAGATATCTCTGTGCTCCCTAATTTGGAGAGGAGTGAGGCACCATGGGGGCACTGGTAGGCAAGGACAGTGTGGTGGGGAGGTTGGTGAGGGAATAAAAGTCTTATTTCTTCAGTGACTGCTCTGCTTTAGGTTTAAGGCGGATTGGTGTGAGATAGCATTTTATCCACAGATGTGCAGGTTACAAGTATACCAACCACTCTGTGCTGGCAGCTGATATTTGAGATGTGGTTGGAGGTGGGCTGCACGAAGTGAGAGCCAGAAGTGGGCTCACAGGCCCCAAACAAGCCATGCTACATACCAGGCTGTTGTGCACAGGCCCCTAATACACTGGTGCCCTGAAGCATAGGTCCAAAACTCATCCTGCCCTTCACCACTTTGGGTGCACACACAGACCCAAACATTCTGGAGCCAATAATGAGTCGGAACTCATGCTAAGCTCTTTACCTGCCTGGAGTAAACCAGCCCCAAACACACAGCACTCCTCACCTGCCCTGAGCTCATAAGCCCCAAACACACCAGTGCCCTGACAGCATGAGTCTCAAACTTACATGGCACCTCACCGGCCAGGAGTGCACTGGCCCTGAACACTCAGGCCCCAAACACACAGGTCCCCCTCCTGTCCCAGGTGCACAGTCCCAACACATGCTGGCACCCTAGAGCCATAAATCTTGATT
The DNA here is from genome assembly GCA_004024765.1 of Zapus hudsonius. Classification (NCBI taxonomy): domain Eukaryota; kingdom Metazoa; phylum Chordata; class Mammalia; order Rodentia; family Dipodidae; genus Zapus; species Zapus hudsonius. Next base: position 37,582 of record PVHP010013374.1, on the reverse strand, counting down.
TCCAAAAGCTATTTTTCATGAAAAAAGAGCCAGGTATTCTTGGAGAAATGGTTGATTCTAGACTGTAACCCTTTTGTTGACATCACTGGAATGTATGAACGCCTAAATCACCTGTAGAGAAGAAAATATCCTCCATCAATTATTCGGACTGTACCATGAAGAACCTCACCTGACAATTTTTGTGATACTTCCTTTATCTAATTATAAGAAATCAGTTTCCAGCTTTCGGAATTTTTCAGCAATTGAACTAATTCTATTGAAAAGATTGACTATCACATATTGAACAAAATGAAACTGAAGCCACTAAAGAGAAATAATGGGTCATGCATTGGAGTCAGAAAACTTGGGAAAGAGGAGACTCTGAGATATTTTAAAAGATTCATAACAACTAATTGACCTGACACAAACCTTCAGTACATGATTTGGTTGCAGGCCTCACAATGGGTTGAGACATATATAGTCTGCTTTTCTCATTCTCATTTCTTGTGTTCTTTTTTTCCTCACATAAACTGTAACCTTACCAAAGTCCACTCAACTTGCTCATCCTCTGTCTTAGGAAAACTTACTTCACCCAATGTTTAATGTTCCTTACTAAGCATCAGAAAGGCATGAAATCACAATCCTCTGTTCCCATATTTTGTTTTGGCTGAACAGGAAGCTGAACTCAGAGGTGTTCAGTGGTCACCAGCATGTACTCATCCTCACCAGGAGGAACCCACCAAAGAGACAAGATCTTATCATAATATCTCAGACCCAAAGTTCGATAGTAGACACTATGGCCAGGGGACCATCTGCACCAGGAGAGACACAAGCTCTTGTCTTCAGCCCATTCCTAGACTATATTACAGTATATGATGCTCTAAGGCTGCAGAGGAAAGGCGCTGATTGGTCATTTGGAGGGGAGGAATCCAGTAAAGTTGTAATAGATTACAATCAAATGATTTAAGATTGTAAATGTCAGACACAGTATGGGGGAAAAAAAAAAATGTGGCTGCCAGAAGAAATGAGGCCTGGGAGGAAGAATTGATTATACACATAGATTCCTAGTCACAGAGGAAGCATGAGCGCCATCCAGAGGCAGAAGAGAGAAGGGGAAACTGAGAGAGCCTTGGTTGGGTTCTTCTAAGGCTAAGGCTGACTGAACAGGGTGAACACTTCAGAATTGCATGGTTTGAAAAATTGTCTGTGGGCGGTAAGCCATGGGGTGGCCTTTTGCCTTGTGCCTGGTCCTGTCATGATTAAGGCAAGAAAAATTGTCCCTGGTATGTGAGGACCAGATGCAAGAAGTTGGTTCTGCATTGAATTGCTTGCATATCAAAGCCATACTTGGAGTTGGCCTCATAGTTCAAATTGGTTGATGTCTTTCTTTCCAGATAGAAAGGTTCTTTGGCTTTGTTTTGTTTAATAATATCAATGCTGCATAATAAAATAAAAATAAAATAGTCAATATATTTTAAATATATTGACTATTACTTGCCAGTTACTTTAACACAAAGTATTACTTGCTAGTTCTGGGAACATATCTCATATTTAGCTGGCAAGTTGACTAAATAGTGTATACTTGGTTTTCATGAGAATGCACAAAAAATTAAATCTGCTAATAACTCTCACCTGGAGGCAAATTGTCAATATATTATGTGAAAGGGGTACAGTCTGTGTAACATTTCCCTACCTAAGGGTATTTTTGAGCATATAAATAGTATATTTAGTATGAGGTAAATATCAGTATGTATTTAGGAGGTGTTATTCTTATTAATTCAGCTAATTAAAAAATCCCAAGAGTCAGTCCAGGTTTTAGAGATTTTCATGAAAATTGCTGATATATAATTTCCATAATGGTATAAAACTAGAAAATATATTTGAAACAGTAAGCTACAAAACTTTTGATATATACTTAAAACTAAAACAAAATTGCATTTTATGTGATGTTTTTATAATATCATATTTTTCTCCAATTCAATAAAATAGCTATGGATTCCTGAGTGCATATGTTATGATGTAGAAGATGTAAAGTTTATGAAACTGAGCCAATTGAGATTTTATTTAGAATGCTAGGTATCATGAGTGAATTGTTACTACAGGTAATAAATTAAGTATTGCATGTTGCATTGCATGTATATTTTTCCCATTGAGAAATTAAAATTACATTCATCCCCAACAGAGTTGTGAACAAATCAGGGCCTAGGACAGTTTATTATTTTTCTATACAAATTATAAACGGCCAAGATGCTATTTATAAACATTTTTGTCCAGCACCAGAGCTTTTGCTCAAAAACAAAACAAAAAAACCCTAAGGTTTGTTTTACAATAAAGTTATACACTAAAGTTTCATGGCAGTGTTAAAACATTGATAGGCAGGCTTATTTCTACAGCTGTATTCTAAAAAGAGTGAAAAAATAATTTTTTGTTTTACTTAAGCAGGCCATTGTATGATTTTAGTAGTAAGAAATTGCACATATGTGGACTTCATTAAGGGAATGTGTCATCTGCAGAGTCCAAATTCCTTGCAAAACTGGGCCTCATCTTTATCCTTAGTGTGGACAGTCTCATAAGAGAGCATGTAAGCCTCCCTGTTTGTGCTTCTTCAAATGAATAACATGCATTTTTCTGGAGTTGCACAAAGTCATGAAAATAGTTAGGAAGTGGACGATGTCCTTGCTGTCTGCTTGATTTCCTGTCCATCCTTTTAGATCCAAATGAAACAACAACCCAATGTCTAAAAGCAAGCATGTGAAAACAATAGTCAAGGTGAGTGAAACTTCCTGGTGCTGAAAATACCACAAAGGAAAGGAAATAGCAAAGGCCACAAGTACACATACACCCTGAATGTTCTTCCAGGTTGGTACAGCTGTGTCATCCTCAGGTGGCGACCAGAGCAGCTGAAAGATTCCAGGGATGAGAGGTGGCACATAAGGGCAATCCCAATGGATGGGGGTGAAGACTGGAACTTCCTAGAAGGGAGAAGAGAAGACTTTCTATGTGACATTTCGGGGCTTTATTTGACTTTACTCTGGCTGACCTTGCCCAGTGTAGTCTACTTGCTTCTCAGAGCTGTTTATTGGTTGTGGAGATGGTTATTACTTGCTCTAGAGTTGGAGGGAAACACAGAGGAAACCAAGGTCAGCACCTGTCTTTCCCTAGACTTGTTTGGATCTTGGTCAATGGCAGTTGACCTCTGGATCTCAGAGGAAAGCTCTGTTGGGACAAAGAACAGTGAGGAAAATTTTAGAAAATCAGTGTTTAGCAGAAGTCACCAACTTTTTAACTTTAATAAATTGTGCCTATGTGTATACATGCATGTATGTATATATTTATATAGTATATGTAAAGAAATATATATATATATATATATATATATATATATATATGTTTCTTTTTTATTCATTAAAGTCCTTGGCATTCATTACTGGGTGATATGTATTTTTTTCTCCTTAAGATTGTAGGATTATAACCATTATATCTACCCTTGATGCATTGAGAAAGAAAACTAAGACAATGATTTAACTAATCCTATATTTTACCACAAATAAACCATGAAATTAAAATTGTTGTTTGAAAATTTAAAATTAAAGATATTTAGACCAAAAATCAATGCAAAAGCAGCATTGTGAATTTCCATTGGTATGTAATACAAGCCCTAGCAAGCTCTAAACTTCCTTCACAAAGTATCAATATATTCCTGTAAGAAAGAGAATGACATTTCTCTGAATGATAATGGTGCTAGAAAGAAATCTTGGGAAAAGACATTTAAGTAAAAAAACTATTTTAGAGTTTATGGGTATATTAGATTTCAAAAATCACACTAAAACATAGTTTTCTTGTAAGAAATCTTTTTTGAAAGCTAATGTGTATGTGGCTTATACCATGACTTTATTTTCAATGAGCATTTTCTTTACCACCTCTCTTGTTCCACTTTTCACCTGAGCCAAAGGTATAAATTAACAGCACCTCTTCACTTTGTCATTAAAGACATCAACTTGACGAGCAGACACTCGGAGTCCTTCATGAGGTGGGTCATAAACGGAAAGAGTGCTTTGATTATAGTATGATGAAAGATTTATTGACAATCATGGATTCAGGTCAATCATGGCACTGGCAGGTTTATGAGTTTTTCCCTTCCCAGATGATAGGTGGGCCTGTGGACCAACTGCTGTTGGAGAAGAACATTAGATCTGTGGGTGCAATGCACAGTGATCTCAGGAGTGCCCATCCAGGTCTGAACAGGGGCCGGGATGTCAGAACCTTTCCTTGGTGTTGCTAGACTCTGCTTCCCAGAAAGACTTATATATAACATAGTCAATAAAACAAAACCAAAATGAGTTAAATAAAATGCAATAAACTAGTGTCTAACAGAAGCCATGTGGTCCAACAACTACACAAAAAAAATGCTTAAAAAAAAAAAAAGAATGAAGGGGGTATGGAGGGAAAGCTCCTACAAAATGCCAGGTCACTCGACGATGATTTTGCATCTCCTCGATGCTCTGAAAGATGTTCTATACAAAATACTTCAACATGGGGCAGGGCATGGTAGTGCATGCCTTCAATCACAGAACTCTGGAGGCAGAGTTAGGAGGATCAAGGTAGTGAATCTGAGGTCAGCCTGGGCTAGAGCAAAACCCTACCTCAAAACATCAAGAAAAGGGAAAAAATTCATTATGTAAGGATTGTCAGAAATGAGGAGTATAGGCTGGAGAGAGATTGCTAAGTGGTTAAAGGTGCTTGCTTACAAAATCTGACCGCCTGGGTTTGATTCCCCTGTACCTATGTGAAGCCAGATTCACAGTGTGGCACATACATATGGAGTTTTTGGCAGTGTCAGGAGGCTCTAGTATAACCCATACTGACTCCTACTCTCTCTCACTCATTTTCTCTCTCTGCCTTTCTCTCTCTCTCTCATAATATATAAATAAACTAAATAAGCAAAAATCTTAAAAATTAAGAATATAGAATAAAATTGTCAAACGTGTACTTATGTTACACTGTATGATTAAAGAAATACACATAAAATGATAAAATGATACATTGTTGGATGCTGGAAAATTAAACATTTGGATGTATCTTTTAAAATGAGCCAAAAATTGTGATTAGAGTATTTTATGACACTAGACTAGATGAAGTATTTTCAATTGGCATTTGGATTTTAATAAGTTCAATGCATCAGTAATAACATCTGGAGGGAGACAGAGGGAGAGAAAGGGGAAAAAAACTATAGAAGTGAAAGGATTATATAATTATATTTTTAAAAGACTGAATGCAAGAAGAAACTGTGCTAAATTCTTAGGAAAGGACAAGGTTTTCAGATTTTTTATTTTAATTCTTTAACTATGAATACAGTTAGGGAAATGCAATTAAGTTCTTCAAACACAGTTTCGATAGCTACTGTGGTCATTTTTCTCTTCAATGTACTCATATGCAATTACAAAAGCCTCTTAAGGAAATATCAGTCTTCTGATGTTAATAAAGATCTCTGTCACAGTAAAGTTCAGGAGAAAAGTAGGACATTAACGTGGTACTTGACATCAAATGAAAGTATTGTTGGAGTGTGTTTGTATGTGTAATAGGAAATTAATTTTCAGGAATATGAATGACCATGGCTTGAGGGATAGCTGTTGTACTAGGCAAGGTGCTGGATATTTTATAGTATACGGTTTCATATTTGAAGAACATATGTTACTACTATAATTTCAAAACAAAAATAGCTATTTTATCCTTTAATCAATTCAAATTATCAGAAGAAAATTAGCATATAGACATTTATATAACAGCCCATAGTAAGTAAACAGGTGTGCTCTGCATACAGCTTACCTCTAAATTATTATTAAAACATCAATAATAACTTGGCGGCTGCTGAGGATAAATGCCTTAGTGTCACATTTATTTACAAACATATTATTGTGTAATTATGGTTCCTGAGGAGTTCCCATCATGTTCTAGTCTCCCCTACACCTTATCTTTGGCCATCTACTGGGTAACTTGATCTCTTGGGATTTAAATGATGAAGACATTGTGTTGTGCTTGACTTGTATCTTCCCTAGTATACGTGAACATAGCTTACCCTTCCAAAGAGTACACACCCTTCTCGAGGTCAGGAACACACCCATCTGTTTTAAACTCCACAGTTTGCTGAACAGCATGGAAGACAGTGTATTTAAGAGCACTTACCAGCTCATGACCTTGTGGGAATGTGAAAGTATCACATCACTATCTTGGTCTACACACACACACACACACACACACACACACACACACACACATGATATTTCATTTTATCATATATACATATTATAAATCCCTTTGCTTACTGAATCTTTCCTTCAGTATGACCTGACACGCCTCCATGTGTATGCTTGTTTCTTACACTTAGGAGAAACCACTGGAACTTCATAGTGATAACTGCTTCTGTACCTGGAGCATACAAAAACTCAGTGAGTGGCTGTAAGGTAAAAATCTCTGCCCTCGCAGGCATGGGTCAGTGAAGGGTGTAAGGTAAGCAATGAGACAGGAAAGGTAATTTCATTCACAGATATCTCAGGTAAGCCGTGTACCCAGCCCTGAAATATAATAAAAGATGGAAATACAAGACTAAGAATATAGTAGGAAATAGATAAAATAGCATTAAAATGCAACATACTGTAATCAAAGAGCCAGATTGAGGACCTAGATGATTTTGTGAGAAGGTGAGTATATCACACTATCCTGGAAGAAAGCAGAGAACAAAATAAATTGAAGGTCTGCAGATGAGCATTGAGGCACAATATAAGGGACTAAGAAGGAGCAAGGACTGTGGCTCCTGATGGCTAGAACAGAATACCAAAGAGAAGAGAAGAGATGATGGTAAGCATGGGGCTTATGAAGTCTATCCAAGAGTGTGGACTTCAAGCCAACGATCATGGATAGTCACCATTTTATAAGCGTGCTATAATAGAGTGATGTAATGGCCTTGATTTCCCAAAGGCCATTTTCCTTACAATGGAAATGGCAGAAGGAGCATCAGCAGGAAGGCCAAGTGACAGTAAATGACTAGTGGAGGGCTGGGGCATGGTAAAGTGTGGAGCGCTCACCCAGTTGGAAGCTGTTGATACAAACCATGCAAGAAATGATCCTAGAGCAGACTAGAAGCTCAGCAACAGGATGGGCTCATATGTAAATATCTATGCATGCAATATCATTTATTTTTATTTAGGTGTTTGTATTCTATATGGAAAATGATACAGAAAGGAAAGGGGAGGATGGCAGGATTTGAGTTTAATAGGCTGAAGATGGTAGTGCTGTTTTTTGACTTCAGAAGCTATGAAAAGCGGCGATGAGAAGAGTAAAAATAAAGACTTCAATTGCAACATTATCGACTTAAGATGCATCTGAGATGTCTACCTGTTGGCCACTTGAAAACGTGGGTCTGAAACATAAAACTGAAAGTTGGACTGAAAATATAAATTCAAGAATAGTCAACAGGGCTGGAGAGATGGCTCAGCGGTTAAGGCACTTGCCTCCAATGCCTAAGGCCCCAGGTTCAATTCCCCAGGTCCCACATAAGCCAGACCCACAAGGTGGTGACCCTGGTGTTCTCTCTCTCTCTCCTCTCTCTCTCTTTCTCTCTCTCTCTGCTTGAAAATGAATAAATAAAATATTAAAAAAAGAATAGTCAACAGATGATTCATAGTTAGGTCATGGACAGTGAAAATAATTCCTAATGAAATATATGGCAGAGGAAGAGTCCCACAAAGGAGAATGGAGAAAAGGGGAAATTTTGAGTTCACTATCATTGAAGATGCACAGAGTGTTTGAGGTACTAGGTCAAATGTCACTAAGAATCAAGGAAAACTGGAAAACATGTTCATTGGATTTAATCATGGTGTGATTAACAGTAACTTTAATGGCTGCCCTCTTGTTCAAATTATGCCAAAGGCTACTGAGGAGAAAGTTATTCCTTTACTGACCAAGTTGAATTTGAAGAATAGGATTCTTAGTTGGAGGAACATAATAGAAACTTATGGAATAGGCAAGAGACACAGGGCTGCTCATACTTAGAAGGAGAGGGAGGAGTGGGAGAGAGAGGGAAATAGAGGGAGGAGAAATGTACAAATTTAGTAGATCATCCTGGACCTGGCAAATCTCAAAGAATTCTGCACATGAATCTTTGGGGTATAAAGGAACCTTAGGAAGATTTTGAATATACAGAGATCAAGTTTGGGATTGAATTTAAAAGACCATGAAAGCCAGGGGTGGTGGCACACACCTTTAATCCCAGCCCCTGGGGGGCAGAGATAGGAGGATCACAATGAATTCAAGGCCACCTGAGACTACATAGTGAGTTCTAGGTCAGGCTGGGCTACAGTGAGACCCTACCTTGAAACTCCCGCCCCCCCCCCCAACAAAAAAACACCATTCTACAAATGGAGTGAATGAAGAATTGGATAATATTGACCATTAGCAAATAGGTGATAAGGGTAAATAGAAAAGACACTTCCCAGCACTAACTTACTAAACCATGTCAATATATTCCCTGTATTATCTGTCCTTCCCTAAATTGTCTAATGTCATAGTTTGATAATGCTTGAAGTTCATAATATTTGTGACTTTATAAAACATTTATTCATACTATAAAATTGTTTAGGGAGGCACTGATTGTGTGTATGATGTAAGACTTTTAAACAATACTCTTGAATTCCTACTACATAAGCCAGGATTTGTATTAGTAAGCATAATTAGTACCAAAACCAGTCCCCTTCAAAATTCCATGGTGATTCTGCTTAGGAAAGGTCCAGAGATTATCTGAATTCATATTTATTCTTTCATTCTCTCTCTCTCTCTTTCTCTCTCCCTTCTCTTCTGCCTTTTCCCTTATCTCCTTCCCCCTCCCTCCTATCTTCACCTCTTCTTGTAGAGAATTATTATTTAGCACTATCTTGTGTTGCTGTAGCCCTCAAAAAAAATGGCTACTGTTTGCACAATTCATAGCCCTCTATCCCATGGAACATTCCAGCAATCCCATTAAGGAAGGAAATGGGGATGCTAACACATGACTTATTCATACAGTGTTTCTACTCCTTAACAATACATAAATAATTTTTTAAAGAAGTCAATTTTACGATCCATGTTATCTGTTGTGAAAACATTATTTCACTACTTTGAAAAGAATGAATATGGCCAAGGGAAGGATAATCACTAAAACCTTCTGGAAACATCTCTGAAGAAGACATCTAAAAATATTGGGTATCGAAGTAACCTAGTTTGCTGTGATGCCAGCTCTAAATTATTCCCTCCGTCTAACATGGTTCCTCTGTGATGACTTTGTCTTAAAATTACATATATTAACACAACAACATGCTCCGTATCATAGGTTCTTAGATAAAGCCATTGAATCCATGATGACATTTCCTCTTATACATTAATTATTCTCCCCACCAAGGACTTTTACATTCTTTCCGCCCCCTTCCCCAAATTTCCCTGAGTCATAGTGGATGAGTTTATATTTTGCATAGTTATTAGGTTTTTAAGAATCTGTAGATTTGTATTTTGGATAATTTTGGGCACCCTTGGTGCCTCTCTCTATTGTCCTTCCCCAGGTTATCTGTCTTGCTGTGGGAAGAGCTCTTTTGCTGAGGGGGGGGGGGCACCCAAGCAAGAGACCATTCACCTCAAACTCACCATTTAGAGCCCTAATGTGATGACTTTTAAGTCCCTAAACTAGCAAGAGTCCTATTAACTGATTAGCACAGTTGGGTGCCACTTAACACCCAGTCTCTTACTCAGGACCTACATCCCCTGCTTGACCTTAGCACACCTACCATCTTCCGTCAAATGTTTAATTCCTACAATTACGGGTTGGGGACACTGATAAGAGGGAAGGGTTTTCATTTCTGAAAGCAAGACGCCTGAGTCAATTTGTCCCAATTGTATCTGCACAAGGCCTATTATATGGGCTGTGATTTCGAGGGATGAAAGCTGTGAACTCCCAGGTCACTTGTAAACCGATCACTCCCCAGCCTCTCCTCCACCTCCTGCTTTTAAGTGGTTTGAAGCTGGTAAATTGAAACCTGAAGAAACACAGAGCTCTGATCCCAGGACCTCCAGAGCAAACCTGGACTCTGGCTGATTTGCTCTAGGAAGTAACTGCTTACTTAGCCCATAATTAACACCACACGCTAATCTTTGGAAGATAAAGTACAGAAGGTCAGATGTAGGATCATCGACAGCAAAGTTTCACCAAAGCTCTGCTTTCGGTGCCTCTTGTGGCTGCTTCACCCTTGAAACAATAGAATGTAATTTCTAAAAAAATATTACTGCTCATAGACCTGGAAGAAAGGAACCACACATCACTGAATATGACCGCAGCAACACGTCTTTGATTAATGAAACCATGGCAATGTTGACTCCATATTGCCCTGGGATGCACAACATGCAGTTTGCTCAAGTTAGCTTGAACAATTTTAACTTCATTTATGATTCTTTAGGGAGATGGAGTTTTCCCGTCTCGTTTGGAAATATTTGCAGGCTATCTTCAAATAAAGCCAAGCTCCTTTGAGTCTGGAGGCCTCCTGAATGTCTTTGTCACTGCCCCACTCCTTCTCAGTGTCATTCCCTCAGCCATCTTCATCCCTGACTGTCTGAGGGAAGCAGAGACATTTGAGCCTCTCTAGCATGTGCAGACCACTCCTATGTCTAGTCACCCAAATTGTCTTATCTGGGAGGCAAATTACTCCTGTTCCCCAAGAACCAGTTTAAGAACCACTTTCTGTAGTCTTTTCTTCTGTACTTGAAGAATCACCGTTCTTTGTGACTAAGCTGCAGCTCCAGAGGCAGAGAGGAGAGAGGAGGGCAGTTTATGAATATCACATTCTGGCAGGAAATATTACACTGCCCCGTGCCTCTATGGAGATCCAACTGTGGAGAATGGATAACAGAGAAAAAGGCAACAGCAGAGATTTTCTTTTTTAAAGGTATGGTTTCACTCTAGGGCAGGCTGACTTTCAATGCAATCTGTGGTCCCAGGCTACAAATGTCCTTGAACTCACAATCATTCTCCAAACTCTGTGTCCTGAGTTCTGGGATTAAAGGTGTGTGCCACCACACCCAGCATGAGATTGTTTTAAAAACTTCTTTATGTCTCAAGAAATATACAATCAAGGTCTGTCGTCATCCACAATAATATAATAGGAACCAATGGTATTGGAGGCAGGTAAATTATTTAATGGAATGAAGTTTATGGAATAAAGGGGCCAATGTAGCTCTAACTATTCACTGTTTTGTAGCATCCACTTAAAAAATATTCTAACCCAGAAACCAGTCACTCTGGCCTGGTGTGCAGGAAGTTCTCCCCTTCCTCCTTAACATGAGTTCATTCATGGACTACAGGGGGTGGTGTATCTTTCTGAACTAAGATATTCTGATCCAATAATATATTCAGGTAGACCATGTAGTTGTAATCTATGTGTGTAAAGTCTACGCACTGGAATCAGAGAATTGACCTCATTAGCTTAATTGTCATAACCCCAGTGCTAAAAAAAAAGACAAACAACCCCCCCCATAAAAACCAAAGTGTGGGGGGGGCAGAGGTTGACGTCAAGCATTTTTCTTGATTGTTCTCCACTTTATCAATTATTCTATTTTCACTGATCCACCTAACTGTGCCTCTCATGTGCTGGGATTATGAGCAGATGTCACGCCCACCTAGTATTTAAATACTAAAGGATCTGAAGTCTATTGCTCCCGTTTGTATGGCAAGCCCTTTATCTGTGAGCCATCTCCCCACCATGTAGATATTGATGCTATTTTCTCCATTTATATATTTCTACACTGAACACATTGTATTGTGAAAATAAGCTCATGTCGTCCTTTCACAGAAATTTGAGATCCTTGCGAACATGGACCTAAAGAATATTCTTTGACTTCCCTCTTCTAGATGCATATATGAACTGGAGAACCATCTATTCCAAAATGTACTAAACTGCACTAAGAATGTTGAAAACACTGTTCCCACTTTGGCAGCACATATAATCAAATCGGATGATCCAGAGAAGAGCAGAAGATAACACACACATTTGTGAAGTATTCCATATTTTAGGCATCACAGGACAGCTCAGGAAGGAAGGAGCAAATAAAGGAATGAGGGAAGTGGAAAAAGTGAGAGTTTGAGCTGGAGTCTTACTGATACAGAAGCTTGTGGTTTCTCAGGAGTTCCATTGATTCCCGGGTCTCTGCTCCTCTTTTCAGGTGCAAGACGTCATGTCCAGTTGTTTACACGCGATCGGGAGATTTGAACTCAGGTAGTTTCATTCCTCCCTTAGGCCCTCAGGCCTTAAGCACACTTAAACTTTAAGCCATCCCATAAGTGCTAAAACTGACATATTATAGAAAATAGAAGAAATCATCACATCGTATTTCTTTTTCTGTTGATCCATTTAAAAAGCAATTACACAAAGTAATCTGTGTATAATTTCATTGTTGGGATATACATTTAACATTTCATAATAACAAGTTTAATTGGAGTAAAGAAATGACACTGAGTGATAATTGAAACCAACAAGAAGTGGTAAAGAAAAGCAAAACGTAGGGCTGAGGGGATGGCTCAGAAAAAGGCATTGCTTTCAAAGCCTGATGGCCCGAGTTCATTTACCAAGCAACCCACATAAGGCCAGACAGGCAGATTTTTGCAACAGAATATCAAAATAAATAAATAAAAAGAAAACCATAAAGGATAAATAAGGTGGCCAATTTAACAAACACTAAGAAGGATGTACTAGCATGCACAGGAAAAATTCAAATACACAATTGGCTTTCCAATATGTAATAACATAAGATGCACAATGATATTTTTTAAGTGGAAAGGGTTCAGTGGTTGAGGTGATTGCCTTCAAAGCCTATTGATCTGGTTTTGATTCCCTAGTACCCATGTAAAGCCAGATTCACAATCATCTAGATAGATAGATGATAGATGATGGATAGATAGACAGATAGATATTAGATTTTTATAATGAAATGGCCAGAATGTGAAAACTTCTAGAGATTGAAAATGTAAATCAGTGATTGTTTGGGTCAAGGAAGCAGTTAAGAGGATAAGAATAAGAATCAGTGTTTTATGGAACAATAGTAATTCAGTATTGGAGAGATGTCTATTTTTAGTTATTTTTAATTTGCTCATTTTTATTGAGCTATCAATGAATTATAAGTGTTTAATATATTGTAGATAGAAGTCCTAGATCACATGCAATTTAAATATTTTCTTTAAGTCCATGAGTGTCTTTTTACTTTCCCAACGTTATTTAAAGCACAAAAGTTTTAACTTTTAATGAAATCCAGTACATCTAATTTTTTTTCTTGCTGCTTACATTTGCAGTGTCAGGAATTCATCTTTTCTACAAGTGGAAACCAGAGTCTGATTCCCAAGTTGCCTTTCTGTTTATAGAGACTAAACAGTAGCACTCTTCTGATATGGACTGTACTCCAATGATGAGTAGTAGTGTGGGCCAGTTCACCATTCCCTCTACTGGGCTAACAGAGCTCCAGTCAGTACATCAGATTCAGTGAAGACTTCTCTGTTCCTGGGGGACCAAACAAAGCATTTTGGTCACATGGAATAAAACAGCTTTATTCCAATGATGCTAACAAATGTTACTGGCACTTAGAGATTTATTAGTCTAATCCTTTCCTGTCCCTCTAGAAGCAAATTGGCTCTCCTCTCTCTCTCTCTCTCTCTCTCTCTCTCTCTCTCTCTCTCTCTCTCTCTCTTTCTCTTCTCTCTTCCTCTTTTCTTCACACACACACACACACACACACACACACACACACACGCGCGCGCGCGCACACACACACAATTTCCAGTAGATAGAATAAGACAGACCCTCCTTGTTTCACTTCCATTATTAGATTCTCCAATGCAGTGTGGTTCTCCATTCTTGAGACAATAGAATTTTTGTGGTATTTTTTTTTTGGAGACCATAGTCTTTTTAGGTGATCACAAGATTGGATATTTTAAAACATTTTAAGTAGTAATTGAGAAGAAAACTTAGCAATCAAGAGACCTTAAACTTCTCAAGTTGAAGGTATGTAATATTGTAAGGGTGTGTTGGTGTTGAAGTCAGTAAAGACAGTGCAGATGAGCTTCTACTTCTCTTTCTCTATTCCCACTACCTCTATATTAAACCGACCTAGTTAAAAGGAGTTAGACTAGAAGCGTAAGCATCACTCTAACACCAAGCAACAAAACAATAAGCATTATACAGTGTTGAGATCTGGGGTATAAGTGCGTCCCCAGTGTCCTCTCCTAGGTCTCCAAGCTGACTCAAGTATGACAATATTGATGAACGAGGTGTACATAACCACTCTCTGAACTTCCAGAGGTCAATACACTGTTCCTACTCACAGTGTTGGGGTTACCATCTAGAAGGAATCAGAATTCCTTCAAAATTCAGAATAACCTGATAAATGATGACTTTTAGTGCAATAAAGTCATAAGACATACAACACTTCCATTTTTATATTACAAGCAATTTAGATTGAATCCAGTATTACAGGTTAGCTGTATACAGACAAGCATGCATTTTCACAGATAAATGTATTTATTATGTATTATTGCCACACACACATTTACAAAGGATCAATCCTAAAAATAGTGCACAGACTATGGTGAATAAAAAGTTCCCCAGCTGAAAATTCTTTGACTCTGTAACAATTTTATTTATATACTCGGTTAGTATGTAATTATTATGTACCTGCTGTGTGCTTGGCACATCATAGGTATTGATAAGCACAATAAACAAGAAATACAGTCCTAAAGCTAGAATTGTCTAGGAAGAAAAATCACTAGAAAAAAATAGGTTTCCGCATGTGTAATGTTGAGAAATAAAACATGATGATATGATTTAGAGGCTGTGGGCATTTCCTTTAGCCTTGCCTGGTCAAGAGAAAGCTCTCAGAAGGAGTGAAACTTAGATTGGAACTCAATACCTGAGGGACAAGAAAACATCCATGATGAGGTAAGATGAGCAGGGTCACACTCATCAGGCCAGGCTTAGAGACTAACCACTGAGAACACGTGGAGACAGAAAGGGTCTTAAAGTAGCTGTCCCTGGATCAAGATGAAGGCCAGGGAGGCAGAGGGAATAGCAAGGAAAGGGGTGGGAGGCGAGGTCAGCGAAGTTAAGTAGCTGGGATTTTAGTTGCATTTTAAAGCATTACTGTTGATGCTGTAGTTTGAGAATCAAGATTTTGGTGGGTTTTAATCCAGGACTGCCATTAGCTTATTGTGTGACACAAGAAAACTTAGATTCTTTCTTTTGGCCTCAGAGTGACCTCGGCTGTGAAACAAAAGGATTGTGGTAGAAAATAGATGATCTATGAATTCCTTTTGAGTGCTAACATGCTATGATTCTAATCTTTGCCCTCAGAGATGAAGCCGAACACTCCCTTTTCTTAAAAGTCTTCAGGCCTCTCTGTGAACTAGACAAGTATAGCTCAGGGTAATGCTGGTCATTTGCCCTGAACTGTAAAACTGCCAAGACTTAAGATAGAACCAGCAGCCAGAGACTGCGTTTCCCCTGCATTGGTGACATTTCTTCCAAGACATATTTGCTGTGATTTCCCTTATTTTGCTCCTGTCTTCATTACTTTTCATTTTTTTTCTTAATGTCTGAATAAAGCACCCTCTCTTTTCTACTTCTGTCTCAATAGTGTTTTTATTGTTTTATTAAAAAAGGAAAGGAAGAAAGGGATGAAAATAGAAGTTATTAATTTCTTCCAAGTAGTTCAAGAACATTGTTTTGTTCTGATTTTCATTTGACAATACGACCCACTTACTGTGCTTTTTATCAAACATAGAAATGTCTTCGAAGATTTAATTTGTTCACATTGCAGAACCTCACTGTTGGGAAAATAATCAGACTAGTAATTCTAAGTACCTAAAATTCGCTGTGACCAGAGATTAGTTGGCTTGCACCATAAATAATTCAGAAAGCCTACTAAACAAACACTTCCATAGACTCATAAGGTTGCTAAATAAACAAGAGGTACATGCACAAGATAAACCTTTTAATGGAAGAGCTAAGAGAGTTGGTCTTTTAAGGCATATTTACATTGGAGCTGAGATAAAACCCAAGCCCGAGTTTAAAGAGTCACACAGCATGTAGAATGAAGGGCATCTCCTGTGAATCAGAAAGCAAGAAGCCTTTCGCTGATCTGTGTTATACATATGGGACTCCAGGGCTCCCGCACTGGCAATGTCTTCTACAGAGTGTGCTTTCTATAGCAGCAAGAAAAAAATTTAAGCACAGAACATCCCTCACTCTTGAAAGATATAATTTGTGAACTTGCTTTTATGTGATCTCACCTGAAAAACAAAACTCTTTCTTATATAAAATAATGTCTGACACACAGAGAGTACATTAGTAAGAAAAATTTTATCTTAGAAAGTGACTTCCAGCTAAGTTACACAAACTTTAAAGGTGCTAACAATAACAACACAGTCATTTGAAAGGCACTTCGGTAAATACAATTAAGGAAACACTTGAAGGCTGGAGTTTGCTATGACCTCTTTAGTAATTAGCAATATAAACTTGGAGAAGTTTTCCAGCTTCATTGAATATCATCTTCAGATGCCAAAGAAAGCTTTGGATTAAAGATCCTCAATTGTATAATGCTGGAAATGCAGAAAACAATCTAACATAATATAATACATGAGCATGTAGCAGAAGCGATTTGTTCAATCAATTCAATAACTCAGAGGAAAGCTAAAACAGCAAAACAATATTTTGCTAGCTTGGAGAGACAATAATGTATCTTGTAGTATAGTGGACAGAGACCTGAAGTTGTCTCAAACTCTGGTTCTCCTCCTAGTGAACCATAAATACTTACATGGCCAGTACTTACATATCAGAAAGATCACATACACTCTCTGGAATGTATTGCCCATGTTTTTGACATAGGCTGAACCACACACTTTGCTTCCACAGCTCTTGTGAACAGCTTAGAACTGCTGTTCTGGAATCAGAAAGTCAAATTATGATATCTGATTCCATCAGTTATGAATTCCATGATTTGAAGGCATTTTGTTAAATTCTAAGTGCCCCCACTTTCTCCCATGTAAAATAAAGTTAATAATAAGATTGAACTAAGAGACTTCTTATAAAGATAAAGAAAAAATACATGCAGAGAATCCAAAATGGTGCTTAGAAGTTTGTTTATTATACTAGGAATAGAACTGATGGCAGTGACAGCAATGGCGTATGAATCTGTGGGCATTAGGGAGACAGAAGTAAGTGTGCTTAAAGTCATAGAACATGGAGTCCTATGGGCTGGATTGTTAAGGAAGGTTGGAGGATGGAGCCATGATTGGAGTGTGAGCTCAGTGGAAAGAATGGGCAAAGGAAAAACATTAGAAATTGGAAGATAGAATAATCAAAAGAGGAAGAAAAGCACCTTGATGAGTACATATGCATGTATACACGTGTATGCATATAGCCTTTTCATTTTTCTGAAACACAAAGAAAGCAACATGAGAGAAATGTGTTGTAAGCCTAAAACCATAAAAGGAAAATAAAAATCAAGCTTCAGAATCAAGAAAGTAGTTGGATGTGTGTTAAGCAGCACAGGAGACATGAGCAATATGAAATGCAAGTGTTCTGTAGAAGTTAATACGAGACCACGTTTATGACAGACTATCCCAGGAGGGTTGAGAATGATTCAGCACCAGATACCTTGAAGATTGGAATTGAATGTTGGGTTAAAATGCAGAGAAGTTGTTGAACGTTTACTAAAAATTACTTATATAACATTATTTACCAAAGTTATGGGGTGATCTTACTGGAATTCTTTAGAGATTTTGAGCACGTTTGTGTGCTGAATGCTGGGATTTAAGCTGCAATGTTTGTTCAGTGCTTATCACTGATGGGTCTTGAGAACTCTCAAAGTCAAACCTATATTCTTCACAGCAAAAGGCAGAAACTGGCTAGACCATGTGGGCAGACACAAAGGTATAACAGGGAAGTATCCTCCACACTCTAGCCTGCTGGGCTCATACCTCTGCATGGGTGAGTGTGGTTGACAACCTCGCATGGTAGAGATTTCACAGCAGCCTTTAGAAAGCATCATTTGAAAACCTTATCTGACCCCAAAGGAAAGATGCCAACATAGAAGACAGAAGCTTGGGGCTGGAGAGATTGCTTAGTACTTAAAGGTGCCTGCTTGCAAAGCCTGTCAGACTGGGTCCAGTTTTTCTGCCAACCAAGGAAAGCTAGATGGGCATTTATTTGTAAAGGCAAGAGACTCTGGCAGGCTCATACATACATACATACATACATACATACATACGTACGTACGTATGTACATACATACTTTTATAAAAGACAGAGGCCTAAATGGAAGGGAAAAAAGAACAGCAACCTATTTTTATTTTATTTTATTTTATTTGGGGAGGTTTTCTAAAGATAGAAAGAAGTGCAAGAAAAACAGCAAAATGTCATTTAGTGTGTTACAGTTGTACAATAAAACCTGAGTATGTTTTCCAAAACAAATATTCTGACAGTTTTGAAAGAATCTTAAAATTAATTGTGCAATCAGAAATGAAAACTTTACTAGGATTACAAGATAAACTGGGGAAGTTTCCCAAAAGACAAAAAAAAATCTAGGCAAAATATGAGAGAACACTAAGAACCCTTAAAATCAGCCTAGAATTTGTAATACATCAGGAGGAACTTCAGAATGAGAACACTGATGAAAAGAAAGAAAGCTGACAGAGAAAACCCACACAACATAGTATGCGGTGACAGATACAAACTGTTAAGTACCTGGCATACTGAATGAAAACATATCTCAGAGATCATATGCAGTCACACACAGAGAATTAAACAGTCACTTAAAAGGATGAGCCATCAAAAATAACTTTGGACTTCAGTACGATAGAATCAGGAGTTAGATGATAATGTAGCTTCAACTTCCTTGAGAAAATGAGTTAATACCCACAACTATACATCCATCTAAACTTTCAGTCAAGAATGAAAATAAGGACATTTTTAGGCATGCCATTGTCCTAACAAAATGTTTCCTATGGTGGATTCCTTGTGAAGTTCCTGCATGCTATGTTTGAGAAAAATAAAAGAATGAGCAAAGAAAGGCAGGTAGGGCTAAAGTCAAAAGCAATCCAACACTGGAAATAAGAAGTTAAAGTCCCTGGCATAATGTTCTCCTCCGGGGCAGCTGTGCAGCAAGCATAAAAGATAATCAAGCCCATTAGATAGTGAGCAGTATTTTAATTTTTTTTTTGCCTTCATGTGATGTATTTATACCTTACTCCTCTCCAATTGCTCTCTCTTATCTCCCTTCCTGTCCTTTCTTTCACAGCTTCTGTTAAACCAGTTAAGTCTGGTTGTTTGTTTGCCTGCTCAGGTGCGAGAGGGGGGAGAATGGGCAATTTATCAGTGGCTAGACCACCACCCAACAATCTGATTTTCTCTCTCCTAGGTATTTATAGGTGAATTAGCTCCTCTGGGATGAATGGGGTTACATGAATCTTTCTGCCATTCATTACAGACCATTGGCTGAATCAATATTGTGCTATGATTTCATGAGTGTGATGTCTAGATTGTGTGTAGATGACAGCCTTCCACACACAGCCCTCCTCTCTATCTTTCTCTCTTACATTCTTTCTGCCCTCTCTCCCGCAGGTTCCTTGTTCAGGCTGAGTACACTACAGGAACTTATTCTCAGCAATTTTTCCAGGTCTGCATCTCATTTTGTGCATCTAGCTTTACACAGGTCCTGGGGAAACAGCGCCTTCACCACCAAGGCATCTCTCCAGCCCCAGGTATGCATCCTTGCATTAATATCTGTCCACTGCAGAAAAACTGTGATCCAGGCTGTGGGCAGTACTCACCTGTGGGAACAAGCATAGATATTGAGAAGACAGTTTGACATGCTGCCCATTTAACGTGACAATAGCAGATTTCCCCCTAGGGTCTCTGCCCCAAGCCACAGGCTTTTGGCCATGTTTACAGTACCACAAATCAATCCCATCCTGTAGAGCAGGACTCAAATCCAATCAGAAAGTCCGTCAATATTCTTAAAACATTCATGCCACTGTTACACCGGTGGGTACAACTACACAGGGTCCACAGCTGAGTAGTTGGCTGATAACTTCTAGCCTAGCAGTGTTCCTGGCCCTTCATGCACTAAAAAGCCAGCAGGGAGAAAGCTTGCAGATCAGTTCCAACTTGGTTTCTCAATATCCCCCAGCTGAAGTGTTGGGGTGTCTTCAGCAATCTAGTTTTTGTGGACAATGACGACACATGGCAACACTCTGTATTGTTTAGGAGTCTGGGTAGCCTCTCAGACCAATTTATTGGAAGGCATCTCATCGCTGGCAGTGGAATTTTGATGAATGCCCGATGACTTCTGGTAGCAGCTTTATTCACCTATGTGGGGAACCTTCTTTCAAACACTTCAGAAAAACTATATTTTAAATTGGCTTACTAAGTAGTATGTTTTTATATGTGGTGAGATGAAGGAGGCCAGGAGGTGTTGGGTACATGGACCAAAATTAAAGATGTTTAAATAAACCAAGGGTGAGGTATTTTGGTATTTTTACTTTTAGATGACAATAATCAAAGAACATCTAAAAATTTAGAAAATCGCTGGAGAATTAAAGCCAAATTAGTGATAAGTACAAAGAGAAGTAAATAGAAAATCAAATCCAATGTTCTTTTCAGAGAACAAAAATTGAGGAATCACACTTTGCAACACTGTTTATGAATTACTTACTCATCATATAGAAGCATTGAATTTTCATGTAACCAAAATTATAAAAACTATACTGGAAGGGTAGGAGAAAAAACAAGTGGTTCAGTGTGTGTATGAGTTGGCATGTGTATGAAGTCAGTGGATAATTCCTAAACTGAAACATCTGTACTTAGCACTATATTTAGCTATTCTTCCCAACCTTGCTCAAGACATAGCACACATACATAAATATTTATAAGGCACATAGGAATAAATGGAAAAGTCTGATTGGGATTGGAGGAAAATTGACAGAGGCTTATGCCACCCCGGGTTCCACCTGACCACCCTCAGGGCACAAGGGATCAATATCTTCTCGCACCTGTAATCTATTTTCTGCTTACTGTTTGAGAAGCTCTGATTTGGAGATAGGGAGGTAAATACTGAAAGAACAAGTTAAAAGAATTGCAAGAGATTTTCTCTGGGGAGAGGAAGTAGTGGGGGAGACAGGCAGGGGCTGAGATCTGCAATGTTTCATAATAAATCTTGTACAACCAACTGATTCTCCAAACCATGTGCACGTATTACTTTAAATCGAAAAGAAAAAGAAATAAAACCAATTTATATTGTTAAAGGAAAGCCTGAACTAAGTATGATGGCTACCACTGAACATTATTGAAAGCTAAGCATGCATTCATTTCTGCATTAGATTTTCACAACAATCAGGCAGGGAGCAATGAATTTTACTTAAACACATGTGTGAGATAAAGAAACACAGAACAGGAGAAAGTAAGCACACAGATCACCAGAGACAAGGCTGTGATGCAGACAGACCTTTGTCATATACGAGAGCCCAAACTCCAAGGTACCCTTTTGTACTGGCTCTGGATGAGATCAGTGCTGGTGAGGCCAGATGTTAAAGGACCCTTTGTACCAAGCTAGACAAAGTCCTCTTAGCTAGGCACTTGGAAAAAGGATTCTTTAGTGTTTTCATATGACAAGGACATGGGTCATGTTAGTCTGTTCAAGTCTAAAACCCATGGAATACTAAAAATGAAATTCCCCCGTATGTTAATACTACTCTCTCCTTTGATTCAAGAAGCTTCTAATTTCAGATGCTGATGACCACTGGGGTGACACAAAACTTACTATGGTAAGAGAAGGTATGGTAAGAGAAGGGACAGTGGAGTTTTCAGCACTATGTGAGACATCTCTATAACATCCTCCAAAGTTCAGGGACCATTGCAGAAGAGGTGGAAGAAAGAAAGTAAGAACCACAGGAAGGGAAGAAATGCTTTGCAATATTGTCATTTAGACACAAAAATGGTCTTGATATTCATAACTTCATGGTGGCTGGCACTACCTACACATGATTTGCATAATAAGAGAAAAAAGACCTATGACATCATAATAGAAGAGAGACTGATTAGAAAGAAGAAATTATACTGGAGAGGGGTGCTTGGGAGGGAAAAATGGGAGTAGTGGTAGGGGTTTTATGACCATAGTATACTATTTATATTTATGGATGTTGTCAATAAAAGTTACAAACTCTCCTGAGATTCCATCATCTCCTCAGCCTTCTGATAGGTACCTTCCATGGCAAGATCCTGCTTGCGTTTTTCATGTAGGAAAGGTCTAGCACAGCCCTCGAGGAAGGGTCACTCATTCTCTGTGTGGCTGATTTACTCAGTTGATTTAAAGAGAAGACTGGAACCCAGGGAGCCCATCACAGTGGATGTTTAGTATTTTTTTTCTAACAAGAGCATTTAATCATTTTAATAGGATCATGTATGGCTTGACTGAAGTCCTCCAATTTCATGTTGGAACTTTAATCTCCATTGCAATATTATTATGACATGGGCCTTTTTGCACTGGGGTTAGAGCCCTTATAACAGGGCCTCAGGGGTCTGTTGGCTGATTTTTTCCTTCCACCACGTGAGCGTATGCTGTTCCCTGTCCCTTTGAGAATGGAGCAAGGCAGTAAGCCAGGTTTCACCAGACACTGGACTTACTTATGCTCTGACTATGGATTTTCTAGACTCCAGAATTATGAGAAATGAATCTCTGTTTTTAAATTATGCAGTCTAAGGTATTTTTGTTATAGCAGCCAAAGCAGACTAAGAGTTAATGTGACTCCTAAAATATACTCTAAATTCTCATTAACTTCTTTCAGATAAAGGTAAAGTAGTATATTCCAATTCATAATTTAGAGAAAAGGAGAAAATTATTGAAAGATTAATGGATACCTAAATTTCATAAATGCAGTCACCTCATTTTTAGCAACCATTACAAACAAGCAGTTTTAGTAGCACTTGTTAAATTTCAAAATTTTCCAGAATATTTACTTCCAGAAAATCTTGAATTCATAGACCTTATAGGAAGAGAAAAAGAAGAAACCTTAAAGGAACAATAAAAAAATCTCTGCACTGAGGGGCTGGGGAGATAGCTCAGCAGGAAAATGCAATCACCTTGTAAGCATGCCAACCTGAGTTCAGATGGATGGAGTTGTGTCTGTCACCTCAGCCCTCCTGTGGAGAGATGGGAGGTGGGGACAGTAGACTCTAGGAAACTCAGGAACCTGCTTGCCTGGTATATGCAACAGTGAACAGCAAGGCTACCTTGCTTCAAACAAGGTCAAAGGTAAGGACCATTTCCTGAGGTTGTTCTCTGACCTGTAAACATATGCATGGCATGCATGTCTGTAGACACACACACACACACACACACACACACACACACACACACACACACACTGACCAAAAGATCTTTTCGGGGCCTGGGCAGATGGTTCAGCATTTGAAAGCACTGCTTGCAGGGCCTGCTGGCCCAGGTTCAATTCCACAGTCACCTTCATATCTCCAGACAGACATTTGATCACAGCAGCAAGAGACCCTGGCACACCTCAGACCCATGCACACCCATACATAGAGAAGAGAGAGAGAGAGAGAGAGAGAGGCCATGGGAGTCAATGTCTCCCAGCTGCTTTCTTTCTCCCATCACTCACTACCACCCCACTGCATTCAGGATTCTCTCCTAGACTTTACAGTGAAAGATTCTCTTCTTGGGGAAGGAGAATTATAACATAACTACCTTTCTTCATAGCAAAAACAGTCATTGGTTTTCTTTCCTTAAATTAACTAAAGCATTTCATCATTTAAATATTTGATTGCACTTTATAGGAGTTTGCACAGACTCCCTCCCAGGCCATACAAAATGCTGTCAGGGCACCGATTCTCTCATAGGTATGGACATGCATTTGTCCATTCAATAAAAAAAGTGTTGGATTAATGTTCATTCAATTTAGTAGTGTTTGGAATAGAGGATAGAAATTAATCAATGTTCAAAGGGAGAAAAGGTGATTCTCTGAGTGTTTGCTGGAAATGATCAGAACCTAATCTGGACCTATAGTGGGAGAGGATAGAACAACTGGTTAGAGTTGGGGGGGCAGAAGTACTGCTTCAGGTTCTGTATAGACATAGAAGATTATGTGTGTCAAGGAACAGAGGCAATGAAAGCACTTAGGAGATCAAGGCTTGTTCTTTGAAGCAGAGGCTGAAAAAGGCAGTTTGAAGCTAGACATACAAGTGAGCTGTGGGCATCATCACACAGGCTTGATGAGCTCCTTTTGGTAGTAAAATCCTAGTGGAGATATTTTAAAGAGCAGCAACGTGTTTGAATTTGTGTTTTCTGAGGTTTACTCATGCTTGGTACCAGCTGGGTGTTTTGGAAGTATAGTATAAAGCACCTTGATTATGAAAAATGTATTTTGGTTAACTTGAGTTGAATAGTAGCTATATAATTCTTAGAAGACATGAAGTTGTTTTTAAGTATGTTTTTACACTTATCACAACTAGAAGTCAGTGTGATTTCCATGTTTTTATCAAAGAAGAAACTAAGTCTTTAAAAATATAGTCCTATTTTTGACTCCTCATTCATTCTACCTTTTCTTAAATTAAAACCCCTTCCTTACCAAGCTACCACTCTTGGCCAAAGGGTAGATGTTTTTACTTACTTTGGAAGGTTATACCAGACAATGTGAAGAAATAAAATAAACAGAAAGCCAGTCACTGTGACCAAAATTTATGACCTATAAGATGATCTAGTAAAAAAATGGAAATGTATCAATCCTAATATAAGACTTTCATGGGATTTGTCAGGTTCAAATGAAACATTTCACATGGAAATTCTGTAGAAAAGACTAGATGCTTGAAATGCAGGTAAATATCAGCTACATAGAATGATCTCTGATAAAATTATTGA
This sequence comes from Zapus hudsonius, assembly GCA_004024765.1. Classification (NCBI taxonomy): domain Eukaryota; kingdom Metazoa; phylum Chordata; class Mammalia; order Rodentia; family Dipodidae; genus Zapus; species Zapus hudsonius. Next base: position 12,619 of record PVHP010013374.1, on the reverse strand, counting down.
GAAAAAGAAAAATTAAATTGAAGATGGCAGAATAATAGATGCCTCCTGTTAGTATGTGTGGATGGATTGCTGTGTAATCATTCTGTGAGGAAAGGCATATGAGAAACAGGTATTGGTGACCATATCTGGAGAGGGAGCTGAAGGCCAGAAGGAGACTCCATCCTACAGTGTATTTATGTGCACAGCTTCAAGGTTTTATACTGGGCATGCAGCACACTTTCTATGTGGTACTTTCTTATACAAAGGTGATTTTTTTAAAATGGCATTTCTAGCTAGGCATGGTGACGCATGCCTTTAATTCCAGCATTCAAGGAGCTGAGGCAGGAGGATTGCTGTGAGTTCAAGATCATTGTGGGCTACAGAGTGAGTTCCAGTTGGCTTGGACTAAAGTGTCACCACTAAAAAAAGAGAGAAAAAATGGTATTTTTTTGCTAACTCAGAGGAGGTACTGTAGAACCTAAACCCAGAAAAGGCAGGCTAATGTCATGGGTATTTCTGTGCAGTGTCTGATATATCCAGGCTCTTGGAACTCAGGATTGCACATTCACTCTGAGCAGGAGTGACCCCTTACAATGTCAGCGCTCTATGACAGTGACATTGCTTTAGATTCTGTATCCTTCAAGTTCTGAGCATGGTCATCCTGCCCACTCCCTGTGAAAATGAAAGACTCACGTCATTAAAACATATTTGCTCTTGAAAACCCCATCTATTCAAAAACCATTTCACAAAGGAAAGAACATTTTGAATGAGTATATGTGAGACACACGACCTCATCTCCTCTTTGAGACTCTTACATACTCCCCACTCTGGACTAGGGAAATCTTTTCTTCAATGAAAGCCTTGTAACCTTCCTTCATTCAGAACAATATCATGATGTGGAATTCTGGTGAGAAAGAATTGTCATATGCTGTGTGGGAGATGATCGTAATAACAACCTCCCAGAATGGGGCTTTTGCATATCCATCAGCTTGCTCATTTGCGCTTTGGCCAGCAATGATCAGAAGGGAGAACAAGTGAAGGGTTCATGAGAACTGTCCTCTTGGATTTCATCCCTGGGGTGCCCATGCACGAAGAAGCCTTGGGTGCAGGACCAATGAGACCCAGCCTTCTCAGCTGTAGGTGTGAGCCCAATCTTCAGTCAACAGGCCCGGCATATGTCAGCTGCATGGGTGAGTTTATGACAACACAGAATTGTGACAAATAATAAATCCTTCTCTGTAACCACTAAATTTTAGAGTGTTTTTCCCCTGATGCCACAGGCAACTGCTGCAGAAAGTTCCGATGTCAAGCTAGAACAGTAGTCAAAGAGAGATCACCAAGTTTTATTCAGAAAGCTACTCTCTGCCTCAGTTTCCTCATACGAGGAAAGAGAGCCTCAGAGTAGATACAGCCTAACTAGCCTTCTAATTCTATTGTTTAATGCTAAAGGATTCAGTTCAAGCTCAAGGCAGAAGGAATGTATTCCTTGTAAATGTTCTATTATTTTGCAAAATCAAAGGTGAGGAAAGGAAATAGCCCACAGGTCACAGCGTCTCCACTCACTTTCCCAAGCTCCCAGTATCTGTCACCAGCAGGATGACCCTGGACATTGTGAGTAGCAGTGTTTGTGTTCAGAGTGCCCCGGACAGAAAAGCAGATCAGCCACCCTATTCCCAGCCACACTTGCTGCCTGTCCGGGAGGAATAGGAGAGTGGGATCACACTCTGTTTATTTGTGGTTCTTTTAAGTGATGTCCAGAGACCTACATTTCATGCTTGTTTGAAAGTGTATATGTAGCTGGGGAAGCTGTTAAACAGCAGTTGGTCTTCACTCGGCTATTTACTTATTTAGTCATATGTCAGCATGCAGTTCATTAAGTCAGAACTTCTCATTGCCGGGAGATGACTAAGGGTTGAGGGCATCTGAGAAAATCTGCATCTCATATTTATAAATGTTTACACAGCTATCATATTTGGATGCTTCTATTTCAATTGTTATAGGAGTTTGTGCTTTATTTTGCTTTCTTTTGGGAAAGGCTTTAATTGATTGCTAATATGACTTCTAAAATAAGAGAAAGTAAAGGAATAAATGAATCCATTTCAGAGTGAGAAAATAATCACAAAATATCCAAAAATAAACTGAAGCCAATTCTTTGAAAGTGCTGAAAACTACATTAAGAGGCACACATTGTAAAAAGCAGGAGCTAACAAGTAATTTATAAGCTCTGTTTTACTGTGAAGATCTTACCTCATGTGAGAAAGAATCATTTCTGAGAAATGAAAATAATCATATCAAACCTAAAATTCATTTTGCTTTTTTATTGTATGTTGGTAACACTAAAAATATCATTCAGAAAAAATACAGATTCCAAATCAAAGGAAAAGGAATAAAAGAGGTTGGTGCACTATCTTTTGATTTTTTTTTTACTTTTTTTCTGATTATTTTTATATTTTAGTTACATATACTGAGTTTCATTACATCACTTTCACACATGTAGTGAATTTTGAGAGGATTCTCCCCACTCACTACCATGTCTTATAAATCTCTTCTGCCTGCAGCTTCCCTTCCTTGCAAAGAGCTTCATAAACTGTTGCCTTGGTCAGTTTTAAGAAATCTGACATATATGCATGTATATGAACATGCTCTACCTGGTACCTTGTTCCAAAGTGCAGATGAGGAAGGCTGCCTTATCCTGGGTTTTCTTGAAACTTTTCTGTGAACACAAGAAAGAAAAGAGGAAAAGGCGGGGGGCAAAGGGGATTCTAGCCCAGATACAGCAGAAGGTGGCTGGCTTGTGTGCCCTCTCGGCTCTCCTCCCCTTTCACTTTGGTGTGCTGTCCCTGGCACACAATGGGTTGCTGAAGGAGCAGTAGAGTTATAGGAACCCAACATCAAAGTCCAGTGACACTTAGGACACATGGCTGTGTCCTCTTGGCTCCCAAGGAGATTCCCCAGCAGAGCTGAGGGAGTACTTTTGACTAGACTTGAAGAGATAGTCAATTCCTAGGCCACCTTCTCACGCTGATTTTATGACCATCACCAGCAGTCAGCCCTAAGAGGTAGAAGTTTATTTGGAAGTGCAGTCCTCATGGTAACTGTGGTTATAGCAATGGCTCCCTTTACTCTCATTTTGGCTGGAGATTTACACCCCTTCCAAGTCAGCCCTCATCTTATTTATGTAGCTTCACCAGAGAGCAGATTGAGGTTGCCTCTTACAATAACAATGTCTATTTCTGCCTCGTGGGGCTAAAGCAAATAAGATCAAAACCTGCACCTAAAAGTAGAGACAGGCAGCTTTAGGGGGTGTTCAGCAAGATTATCTTCTTTTTGGATAAGACAGCTTGAACAGACCTCACATTTAAAGTGGAGTTCGAAGGGCCTTCCGTATGGTCTGAGTTCTAAATCGTTTCAGCCATGCAGAATGTGTATTTTCTGAAATACAGACAGACGAGACAAAGCAGTGCATCTAAGGATGCTGGTACAATAGACAAAAGATAGCAATGCTTTTCATTTTTTCTCTCTTGCTGTTTATCCTGAAAGAAGCAAGTGTTTCCTCCAGCTCCCAGATATTCTGAAGCAATATGCACATCTATATTTATACATATCATGTGAATTCATAAATTTCAATAGTATTAAGAAATTATCAACCATTATTATCTTTCTTGTCAATATTAGCTCCCTTAAACTCTGGGATTTAGAAGAAAAAGAGTTTAGTACTGTCCACAGATTACCAAGAAGCTTAGGGAAGGTATCTTTGGCTCCATTCTCAATTCGAATGTCAAATGTTAAGTAAATTGACATCCAGGGTGGAGTATGAAATAGATTTCAATTTCATCTGGAAGAATGTCTTCCCTTCCTGAACCAAGTTAAAACCTTTCTCCACAAGCTGTTATATGGCGCCCCCTTCCTGTCAGTGGTGAATTAGATGGATGCACGCCTTGACTTGCAGCATCTGAAATTAGAGTTGTGAAGCTTCCACAGGGACCCTAATTCCATGGAGACACTTCATCAGACATCTCAGATGATGACGAGTTAGAATTGGAAGAGTACTGTTAATGTAGGGAATTCTTTGCAAGTAGCTTTGAGCCTGTACCGTGTAAATCACAGGAGAGAATTAGGGTCCTAGCCCAAGAGGAACCCAAACTCAGAGGTTGTGGAACAAAAAAGAGGCAGGTTTGCAGCACAGTTCCAAGGTGCTCTTTTTGAGATGGACATCGACTGCTAGAGGAAAAACCCAGGTTCTTCAGAGTATTTTTACAAGGACGTTTGATTAGTCATGGGACTTTAACTGGATTTTCAAATGTTAACCAGACATGAAAGACCAAAAGAGAACGCTGGACAACTGAAATGGAATCAAAGTTCTTAAAAGTCAGAGAAAAATGCACAAAAATGAGGCTCTAAGCTTCAGAGTGCAGCTGTAAAAGACCTTTGCCAATGTTGAGCCTTATTTTCAAGACTGAGCAGTGTGGACTTTGGTCTCAAGGTTATAAACCACCACAAAGTATTATAGAAACTCATAGTGTGCATTCAGTGATTCCTCATGCAGGCTTTGCCTTCCTTTCAATGGAACATCCTTCCAACAACCCTTACCGGATGCAGTGCTATGCTAAGCCTTGGAGTAAACACAAAGGATTTGGGGCTGCCTTGTTTTTCTGTCTTGCCACAATATGAAGTGTTAGATACCCACAGTATGAACAAGGCTGAGATAGGTTCCAACTTATTATATTGGTCTTTGTGAAGCAATAGTCAAAAAGACTGTGTATCAAGTTATCTGTTATGTAAGGAAGAAAGGAAAATAGAAATACGATTTGAGGCATAAAAATATGAGAAGTAAAAAAATTGGTATCTATAAGAGAGGCAGAAATGAAGGAGTAATCCTGTTTTGAATATATAATTTTGTAGTTTGGACATTGGGAAACATACTGACATTTTCTATATTAAAAGATAAAATTTACAAATAAAGATAAGAAAAACCTCAAAACAAAATCAAAAGAAACAAACACATCCAAATTTATTTAAGTTAGCAAACTATTCATGCTAATAGAAAAAATGGTACTAGCAAATGTTATAGAACACAATGTTAGAAATATTAAACTTCAGAGGAACAGAAAACCACCTTTTACTCTTATAGATGTGTGTGTGTGTGTGCATGCGTGTATGTGTGTGTGCTTGTGTAGAGGAGGGTTAGAGTTGACCATGACTGAAGCCAATTACTGTATTCTAGGGCTAAGTAAATAAGTTAATAGACTGATATAATTGGGAGTCAAAATGTTCACTGTAGAAGGAAGATGAAAATACAGAAAGAAGAAACACAGAAAGGACCACAGTGGCTTGGTAGTAAATTGAATGTGTTGGTATGAGTTGTTGAGCTAAGTTATTACTATTTGTGTGTATGCATACACACATAAACCTGTATGTCCTTTATTTTCCATAGTTCAGTCTGCTGAAAATATTTCAAAGCAGAAGCACTTCAGTATACATGAGTGGTTAGAAGAACCTAGAACACAAATCTTGGTTCCTTAATATCTAGAACACAAGTTTTGTTTTCTTGCTTGAAGGGAAATGAAATTCTTGGAGTCTCGGTTGATTCCAGAGTAGAGTATATAAATATAAAATTTGAGTGTGTGCTGTTTTTCTGTAGCAGCAAATAAAGAATTTCTCAAAAGGATGCTGGATGAATCAGACTCGCTCCCAATCACTAACATTCCCACTCACTGGTACCCAAAGAAAGAAGCTAGTGGATCATAGATCCTGGAGTTAAACATGAACTTATGAGTTGGTACTGAAATTGATAGATATTGGATGACAGACAGATGATAGATAGATAATAGATTCGCTAGGTCTTTCTTCTAATTAGAATATCAGGTGATCATTGTGAATGGCCTGTTGTAATTATCGTTGTTCTAGAAGAACTCATTAATGAACACTAAATCTTGGAGGAAATAACTTATTAACTCTAACACGGAATTCCATAATCATTAAGGAGAATAACTGAATAATCCCTTGACTACTGATCAAAATTAGCATCAACAATGAGAGCAGAAAAACCCCTGGCATTCTGGATGTGATGTCATGATAAAGACACAAGATAACTGGTGTAATATTCTTACTGAGGATGCCTACTTAGAATACAATTACAAGGAAACATCAGATAAATTTGTGCTGAATAACTTTCTATAAAATAATTATTCTGTACTCCCTAAATATGTTAAGCATATCTGAGAAACTATTACAGATGAATAGAGATATAATAGCTAAATGTAACTTATAATTCTGAACATGATATATAATGAAGTTTTATATATATATATATATGACATAACTGGAATAATTGAAGGAATATGCAGTGAAGAGTGAAACATTGTTCATTCATGAATTTTAAATTTTACAGTGGGTGTGTCATTGTTTGTTTATGAAGTATTATCCCAAAAGGCTCATATGTTAAAATTTCAGTCTCTAGATTACAGTGTTAATGAGAAGTTACTGAATCATGACATGTTAGAATTGTCAGTGGTTTGATCCATTGATGAGTTTGTAAGAATGAGGCTAAGTGAACGAAGCATGTCACCGGAGTCGTCATGACTTTGAAAGGTATGTGGTATCTCAGGCCCCTTTGTCTCTTGCATGTTCCTTTTCCATCCTGCAACCATTAGTAAACAGTTTTCCCATAGCACATGCTCTGTTCCCTCCATGAAGTTCTATCTCACTACAGGCAGAAACAATGGAGCCAAGTGACCATGAGCTGCAAATAACAAAACTGAGAACTAAAATTCACTTCTTCCTTTCCGTTGGTTTTCTCAGTAATTTGTATAACACACTATGACATTCCTTAGAAAAAATATATATGAAAGTTTTAAGGAGTAGTTCAGTGTGATGTATGTAAACCATCCTCAAATGGCTCATAAAATCATGCACACAAACTATATATTATATACACAGGTACATATATATGTATACACATGCATACATTCTGTGAACATATGCATTCGCATGTCACATGTGTGCGTGCATATGCACAGATGAACCACATGTGCACATGTGTCACATGCACACATACATATGAGTCCATGTGTCACGTGTGAACATGCATACACATTCATGAGTCAAGGGAGATTGTGTTACAATGATGTATAAAAGATTGAAAACCTGGTGAATCTTGACAAATGTCATGTAAGACCATTCAGTACAATTTTTGAAAATTTCTTATAGCTTGAATTTATTTCAAGATAAAGCAATCTTTCTGCCCCCTTTTCTGCAATGCTCCCTGAACCTTTGCAGGTGTGTTAGAAGTCTACTTTAGTGCTGAGCTCTCAAAAACTTCTGGATTTCTGCTTTGATATGTGCTTAATGTCCTGAGTGTCTATCACCCTCTGCCTGGTGAGGGTTGTCAGGCTCACCATGAGAGCAGCACTCATGTTTCCTCCGGGTGTCACCTGGACCCTGGCTGATGTGCAAGAGGTGGCTCATCCGATGTTAGATGTTAAGCAGTTAGCTCTCTTTTCTTGTCATGTTGATGGATTTTGGTTCTCCTGCCTTCTGTAAAATAGAAAACAGATTCTCCAACTGAGAGTGAGAGCAGCATGGATTAAGGGAGATAAACATACTTAATTAAAAGACATTTTGATGGGTGTAGCCAGTCTTTTAGCAAAACACTAATGGGAGCTTCCCTCCGGAGTCTATGACCATCATCCTCATAGGATTCTGACTTGGTCTCCAGTACCAGCTTTGAGTTCTTTCCCATTGAGCAGGCCCCTTTTCCAATCAGAGAGCTATTGGTTACCTGCATAGGCTGAGTGCCACTATTACACAGGTGTGTGCACATGTCTGCCTTGCTGATTTCCTATCTTGCAGGATCCCCTTCTTGTTCACAATGTTTCTGGTCAGTTTCCTGCAGCAGTTCATGGTGGGAAGGAGTATTCAGAGGCACCCCACCCCCAGTGACTGACTGCTGCATTCATAACACACAGTTCCATGGTGAATACAGTAACCTCACTGGAAGGTCCTCAGTGGAATGGGGGTGTGGAAGAGGGGATATAATAGGATACTGTGAGGGGAATAGACCAACACAAGATGTCCCCATATAATAACATTTCTTTCTTTCTTTCTTTCTTTTTTTTTCTTTTTTTTTTTTTTTGTTTTTCAAGGTAGGGTCTCGCTCTAGTCCAGGCTGACCTGGAATTCACTATGTAGTCTCAAGGTAGCCTTGAACACACAGCAATCCTCCTACCTCTGCCTCCCGAGTGTTGGGATTAAAGGCATGCGCCACCATGCCCGGCTATAATAATGTTTCTAACTAATAAAAAATTTAAAATTATTTTAAAAATGTAAACCTGTGTCCAAAATTAAGATAATGATACCAGTCATAGTTATTCTTTTAATTATAACAGAGTAATTGAGGCACAAACTAAGATTCTATTTTGAAAAAAAATTGAAATAAGTATGCATATGCTATAGGTAATTCAGTATAACAGGAAGGACAGACTACAGGTATTGCCCACATCAATGTAACTCTTAAAGTTTTATTGAAACATACTCAGAAATAATAATAAACAAACCCAGAGCAGTTGTATGACTAAGATTCATGGTTACTCTATTTAGCCTTGTGTCAAAAAGCTAAACAAGTCCAAGTGGCACCTGAGGACTGAATGTTTGTGTAGTTTAGAAATACTTCTCTAAAAGCACATTAAAATATGTGTGCTCATGCCTCAGTTCAATGCCATAAAGATCCTCAGATTAGACAGTCAGTTTGATAACTATGTGGCCACCCTTAAGATGACCTTGATGACATGAAGGGTAGCCCAGACATTCTAAAGAAAAGGGTATCAATCACATCACTCCAAAATACCTTAGGCCTGATAAACTCCTGCCCCTGACCATGCCAGTCAAGTGTGACCTTAGGAATGAATTCTCTTCATCCATCGTTCATGACCACTCTCAAAATGAAGGGAAAAGTGCTGTGGTTTTGTGAGTCCTCTTTATAGGAGAAAATAGTCTTTAAACTACTTGGAAGATTTTAAAGAGGTCACACTATGAACTAGATTCCTCGCCTTAGAGTCAGACACACAGGGCTGGGCAGATGGCTCAGTAGTTAAAGGTACTTGCTGGCAATCCTCCCCAGCACCCACACAAAGCCAGCTGAAAAACAGTACATATGTATGTGATCCCATTGGACCTATAGCACTGGGAAGCGGAACCAGGAGAACCTGGAGCTTACAGGCCAGATGGTCTGGCACTCACAGAAATGAACAAGGTGGAAATAGAGGAAGACAGACATTTTCAAGGCTTTTCTCCAACCTCCATGTGTGCCATGACACATACATGTTCTTTTACACACACACACACACATATATATATATACATATATATATATATATGTATATATAAATAAAAATAAAAATGAAATGACATGGGAGATAGACTCACTCATTTTAAATGTTTTCATTCCTAATTTTAACAATTTCTAGATGATAAAAAGAGTATATCTAATACTTTTAAGTTTTCAGTGTTTTAGCATCTACCTCAGTACAATAATACTGTCAATAACAAAAACAGCTTTTTATGATGCACTTCTTCTTGTAGGAATCACTCTATAAAGTGACTTGTATGTATCTTATTTATTTAGTCATTAAAATGGCTTCCTAAAGTAGTTACTATTATTATTATATTATTCTCATTTTCTATGAAGCTAAATGAGGTTACCAGATACCACTGAGAGGAAGTAGCAATTTGGGATTTTAGTACAAAGCTGACATTAAAATCCAAGCTCTTAAATACAGCATTCACCTTTGTGGTCACAGAAGTATCATTCACATTATTTGTATAAAGAAATGGAGGCCCTGTAGAGTTAAAGGACTTGTAAAACATAGAAGTGCCAATCCAAGTCATTTGACTCCAAGTTTTGCATGTTACCCACCTTAATGTTGCAAGGAGCATATTAAAAAGAGATGGTACATGTTCAGTAACTTTGAAAACTTTGGATACACAAAGATTAGACATCATTCCCTTTTTTAAAATTTTAGTTCATCATGAAATCAAGCAGCAGTTGAAATTCAAAGGGAGGCTGTGCCACTTTGGAATTCAGTTTGGAAGTTTCTTTAAAAAGTTAAACATTCACTTACCATTTGACCTAGCAATTTCACTCCTAGGTATTTACCCAAGAGAAATGAAAATATATTTTCACATAAATATCTGGATGGGAACATTTATTGCAGCTTTATTCATAATTGGCCCCAAACTGGAAACAACCCAAAGTCCTTCATCTGGTGAATGGCTAAACAAACAGAACATCCATTCAATGGAATAGTACTCTGCGATAAAATGAAACCAATTACTGATCTTGTAACAACATGGACGCATCAGAAATGCATTACTCTAAATGAAGGAAGCCATATTCAAAATCCATAGAGTGAAGGATTCCATTTATATGACATTTTAATAAAGGCAAAGCATAAAGACATAAAACAGAACAGTGGTATCCAAGACCTGGATGTGGAGAAAGTTATATTGGCTACAAAGAAACATAAGGGAACTTTTACAGGGGGTGTAAATGTTTACATCCACAATGTTCTGGTGGTTACATCGACTGCGTGCATTGGTTAAAAAATCATAAGAATTTACTTAGAAAATGGTGAGTTGTTATTGGATGTCAATTACACACCAGTCAATCTGACTTTATTGTGGTGGGGTAATAGAGTCTGTAGGAGTTGGCTGAACAGTTGGATGGTCCCATTTGACATTCCAATGGCCTACTGGGAATATCTTTCAAGAGACATCAATATCTTAAAGGATCATTCATCATGATTTCCCTGGGAAATACATATATCAAGAGATTGCAAATGGATGCATCTCTACATGGGATTTTTTTGCCATCATAACACCTGCTTTTCTTTCTCACTTGTTTTCTTGCATAATTGAGTGCTACAGCCAATTCAGTGTTGCTAAATTACTCACCTGGAGTGTGCCTGAGGGGAGCCTGTCTTCTTTGGCTGTCCCTTTAAGACCCACTTCTGTGGCTCCTCCTGCCTGGTGCCCACTACCTCACTCCAACTACTCATGCTTCAAGCCTCAACTTAGCTCCGCTCTTAACCACCTTAGCTCACAGGAATCCATCAATTGTTCCATTTCCAGATGTTCACTTTTCCTGCTTAACATGTGCTTTTATTTGTGATTACCCACAGCCGATTGCTCTGGCTCACAAAGCACTTACACTGTACTAGGCATTAGCAGTGGTTACCAATATCAATTTGTCTTCTTAATACTGATGGAAGGTAAACTTTATTTCCTAGATACTTTTCAGTTAAGTGAAGCCAAATGATGGCAGCCAAGGGACTTTGAAAACTAACAAATTATGCTCTTACAACAAAGCTTAGAAGAGAAAATATGAAATATCAATGGACTTTCTTGTCTAGTTTCTATAAGAATGGAAGTCACAGGCTGAGGTAGCAAGATTATTCTGAATCATGGAGGTGCTATAGAATTGAGTTTCTATAAAAAAAAACCTGGCTCACTTGTGTACTCTGTGTGGGGACAAAACAAACTTCGTGTATTAGATCAGACATGGGGGATGATTGTTACTGCAGTGTAATTTGGACTATTCTAATACAGGTAGATATTATTAACACACAGATGGTAGTTTAGAATAAAAAACCATGGTTACCAACCAGAAAAAAAGGCTAAGTAAATATTTATGCCAGAGTTCAACACACTGTATTAAATATGCTAAGAAAGTTAAAATAAATGCCTTATGAGTTGAAGTTACAAAACAATATATTTTAAATATTTAAACCTTATTGTATTTAAGAGCTTCAAACAGATTCATAATTATTTCTTTGAGCAAAGTTAGTCAATAGCTCTCATTTTTTGGAATTAACGAATTTCTGTTTGTTTTGGTCACATAATTAATGCTAAGCAAGAACTAGCTTTTATTCTCCAAGGTGCTCCATGGCACACTCCCCTCAGAAATAACACATTACAATAATCGTAGATCACTGTTATTTCAGTTTTTATTCTTTCTATTCTATGTTCTTAGCTGTCTATCATTTATTTGTTTATTTGGGGTGGGTATGTGAGTGTGGTGTGCATTCATCTGTGTGTTCATCAGTATGTGAGTGTGTAATTGCATTGCATGTGTGTGCACGTGTGGGAAGACGAGAAGCTGGCACTAAGCATCTTCCTCAGGTGCTCTGTATATTGTTCTTTGAGACAGGGTCTCTCACTGAACTTGGAGTTCATTGGCTTGGATTGACTGATTAGCCAGTGAGCCCCAAGGATCCACTGTCTCTGTCTCTCCAGTGCTAGGATTAGAGAAACCAGCATTTACCTGATTCCTGGAGATCCAAGCGCAGGTCGGCACACTTGTTTGATAAGCACCTTATCCAATCACCCATCACTCCAGCCAGCCCTTAGCTTTCCTTGAAATAATAGAAGACTACCTGAAAGAAACATTGTTTCAAAACCATATGTTCTTTACTTTCATTTCTTCCCAAGCAGATCAGGGATTTTCAAACATATTTAGAAACTAATAGAAAGAATGCAGGAAGTCCTCATATACCTGCCTTGATTGAAAACCACCTCATTTTGAATGGATTCTGAAAAAAAAAAGAAAACACTAGTTGAGTCTAAAATAAATGGTTTGTTATGC
>PVHP010013373.1:0-41047 GCA_004024765.1 Zapus hudsonius | reverse complement strand
TCTCTCTCTCTCTCTCTCTCTCTCTCTCTCTCTCTCTCTCTCAAATGAATAAATAAAAATTTTAAAAAAAAGGCAGAGGAGACAACCCACCGAGATGCTGTTGGGGGGCTCTTCCCCCACCAAGGGAGAGCCTGGTGGGCTATGAAAATGGCAGAACCTGGGAGATCTCGGACCACTGCCCTCCTTGACCAAGAGTCTTTGACTCACACGCTGTTAGGGGTTTTCTGTGCTGTGGGCAGAACGTGTCGTCCTTGGCCAGCTGCAGCCCCCCCCCCCACTCCCTACTAGTTATGCTGTTAAATAGATAGTATAGTGTCTTTCTGGGCTTGTCATCTCTTGACAAATTCAACTTAAAGGCGCAAAGATTTATTTTGATTCACAGCCTCAGAGGCTGGGCCCGAGGGCAGGTTGTCAATGCAAACACATACAAATCTCACTCAAAGGTAGTTTGTTCTGGAGCCAAATATGAGTGATTTTGGCCCGGAACCACAGATTCAGGTCACCCCAAATTCCAACGTGGTTGCAGTTTTGTTTGCTTTTAAAGGTAGGGTCTTGCTCTAGCCCAGGCTGACCTGGAATTCACTATGTAGTCTCAAGGTGGCCTCAAACTCATGGAGACCCTCCTACCTCTGCCTACAGAGTGTTGGGATTAAAGGCATGTGCCACCACACCAGGCATGGTAACAATATTGAAATAGCTAAGACCCAGACTACATTTTATGACTGAGTAGGTGCTTTTTAGCCACGAACTCTTCCCCCACACAGTCACATCCACATTGGCACACATTCAGGACTTTCCATGACCCTGCTCATGGCCCAAATCGTAACCAAAATGATTCCAGGCTGTGCACCCATATTTGGTTATTTACTGTAGGTCTATGAGCAACATAACTGTTGTTACAAGGTTACCCTGACCTGCACCGGGCATTCACGTCCTTATGGTTTTTGTAGGGTTTGCCTTTAAAAATGCTGTACCCCTGAGTTTTGCACCCAGAATTCTTTCAGGCGTGAGCTCCTCTCTGTCACTGGCTTAATAAAAAGGGCTCTCGATTTGGCTTAAGCAGGGTGGTGGTCTGGAATTCTCTCACGTGGGCTGTAAGTTTCACGAAGTCTTTCTAGTAACACAGTTATAAATCAGAACACTTTTCAAATACATCAGGTAGGTGGGTCACAGCAAAGCGCCATCTCCAGGCCTCGGATGCTGTCTGATGACATTCTGAGCTTTGGGGTTGGTAGAAACTGGGGATCGGTTCCCACATTCCAAAGGAGTTACCTGATAGTTGCAGGATGCTAGGTTAGCACACAGGGGGGTTAAAGATAGCCCAAGGTGACTCTGCTCCAGACCTGCAACATTCCAGCTCCCACAATCAGGTGCGGCCTCCTTCCTGGAACTTCACATGGTGTTTGGAACATGAGGTCAGCCTGGGCTAAAGCAAGACCCTATCTCAAAAAAAAATCACACTTGTTATTAACAACTTCCATACATAAAGATAAAATACCATGATCATAACCCCCTCCCACCCCCCTCCACTGAATCCCTTCTTTCCAACGAGTCTCTCTTCCATTGTGATGTCATCATTTGCCCTCCTATTACGCAGGTCTTGTGTAGGTAGCATCAGCCACGGTGAGGTCATGAATGTCAAGGCCACTTTGTGTCTGGAAGACAGCATTGTAAGCACTCCTCCCTTCCTTTGGCTCTTAAAATCTTTCGCCACCTCATCTGCAATGGACCCTGAGCCTTGGAAGGTGCGACAGAGATGTCTCAGTGCTGAGCACTCCACGGTCACCCTTTTTCTGCACTTTGATGAGTTTTGAGTCAGCCCAGTGAACTTAGGTTTCTGTTTTGAATTTAGAGATAGGAGCAACTGTTCTGTTTGACTTTGTTCTTTTTTAAATCAGTTTGCATGATAATTATATTTACAATTATAAAACAAGTTCAACCAGCAGGAACAAGTTTGGGAGCAGTACGGTGGCTTTCAGCAGGCACCAGGTTCATGGATGGAGCATGCTGTAGTCAACTTCTCGTTGCTTCTCAAAGAACCTGACCAAAAGCAGTTTGTGTGAGCCGGGCATGGTGGTGCACGACTTTAATCCCAGCACTTGGGAGGCAGAGGTAGGAGAATTGCTGTGAGTTCGAGGCCAGCCTGAGACTCCAGTGAATTCCAGGTCAGCCTGAGTTAGAGTGAGACCCTACCTCGAAAAACCAAAAAAAAAAAGCAGTTTGTGGGAGAAAAGGATTTATTTTGTCTCACAGACTCTGTGATGGCAGGGAAAATGATGGCATGAGCAGCGGCTGGACATCACCTCCTGGCCAACAGGTGGACAACAGCAGCAGGAAGGTGTGCCAAACACTGGCAAGGAGAAGCTGGCTGTGACCCCCCATAAGCCCGTCCCCAACAACACACCTCCAACAAGGTTCCAGAAATTAGAGCACATGAGGTCAGCCTGGGCTAAAGCAAGACCCTATCTTGCTTGGGGACCAAGCATTCAGAACACATGAGTTTATGGGGGACACTTGAATCAAACTGCCACAGAGCAGAAGCCAGGGTTCCCTGAGAGAGGCCTCCAGCCTAGTGCATTCCTTGGGATGCAGACACCAACCAACAACCTTCACAGGGAATTCTGGCAGCTCCCCACCCAACACCCCCACTGAAAGCCCGGGAGGTGGGTGTCTGTTGAGTGACAAAGGCTTTGTGATTGTAGCTTTGTTTCCTTTTGAGGTGGGGTCACACCGTGCTGCTCAAGCGGGTCAATCAGGCAATCCTCCTGCCTCAGCCTCCTGAACAGCTGGAAGTGAGGCAGGAGAGGAAGACAGGAAAAGTTATGGAGACGTGAGAAGGGAAGGGAACCCGAAGAAGCTTCCTCCTCGTTGCTGGAACAAAACACCTGAGCCAAAGCACTGCTGGGAAGAAAGGGTTCATCTCGGTTTACAATCATGGTGGGCCTGAGTAGGACGCCTAGGTCACATCTCCACATCAACAGGAAGGAAGTAGGCTGAGTCCTGGGCCTGGAGCTGGGCCAGGCTCCCCCCAAGTCTGCCCCCAGCCACCCCCCCTCCATGAGGCCTTACCTCCCAGAGGTCCAGCAACTTCCCCCAATTACCACCAGCTGGGGACCAAGGATTCAAAACCCTGAAGACATTCAAGCCAGCCCAGAGCCCGTCACCCAGGAGTCTGGTCGAAGCCTCTTGCCCTCAGAGGCACAAGAATTCTAGCACAAAGAACAAGCGCTTAGGGACTCTTCCCTCCCTGGCTGGAAACCTTCCATTTCCCAGGAATCTCAGCAGAAACTCCATTGACAGAGAGATGCGGGCCGAGTGGCTTCTGGTTGGACCTTCTCAGATTCTGATTCCAGCCAAGAACCCCTCCGGAGCCTCCCTGAAATCTCTCTTACAAAAAAGAAAAAGGGCCGGGGAGATGGTTCCATGGATGAAGCCGCTCAAGCCTGAATACTGAGTTTGTCCTCAGACCTCACGTTGAAAAAGGCAAAGCCAGAAGCCATAGTGGGCTTCTGTGATGGAGGCAGAATTTCAGAAGCTCACGCAAGTGCGGTAAAGACCAGGAGCAGAGTGAGAACCCCTGTCTCAAATGAGGTGGAAAGGCGAAGGCTGACCCGAAAGTTGTCCTCTCTCTCTCTCTCTCTCTCTCTCTCTCTCTCTCTCTCTCTCTCTCTCTCTCTCTCACACACACACACACACACACTTGTCCATACACATGTACATACACACCCACACATATGCACACACAGACAAGGGGAGAGAGAGAAGAAATGAAAGGTATCTCAGCAACCTTTGTTTGTTTGGTTTTTTGAGGTAGGGTCTCGCTCTAGCCCAGGCTGACCTAGAATTCACTCTGTAGTCTCAGGGTGGCCTTGAACTCATGGTGATCCTCCTTCCTCTGCCTCCCGAGTGCTGGGATTATAGGTGTGCACCACCACGCCTGCTGGCAACTTTTTAAAAAAAAATTTAAATATTTATTTTATTGATTTGAGAGAGGGAGAGAAAGAGAGGGAGTATGGCCAAGCCAGGGCCTTTTGCAAATGGACTTCAGATGCATGCGTCACGTTGTGTATCTGGCTTGACGTGGTCTCTGGGGACTCGAACCTGGGTCATCAGTGTCTGTAAGCAAGCACCTTCAAGGCCTCCAAAATGGTATCTATGGCTAATACTAAGACACTGAATGGTGACATTCTTAGAGAAGCCCATGCTCTTGGGTGGGCTTTTACTTTCTTCTTGAACGCCCTTCCTAATATCTTATTTTTTTAAATTTTATTTATTCATTTTCAAGCAGAGAGAGAGAGTGAGAGAGCGCACCAGGGTCACCACCCTGTGGGTCTGGCTTATGTGGGTCCTGGGGAATTGAACCCGGGTTCTTAGGCACTGGAGGCAAGTGCCTTCACCGCTGAGCCATCTCTCCAGCCCCCTAATATCTTTAATAAATTCCCCAACTCTGCTTCAGGCCAGCTCCTCCTGGAATTCTTCCCTGCATCAAAGCCACGAATCCTGGGTTTAGCCCGAGTTGAGGCCCCCAGAAGTCTAGGGGAAGTCCTCAGGCTGTCGAGGTGCCCTGTCTCGGTCCCCCCAGGGCTGAAAGGACACTGCTGCTCCTGCCCCTTGGATCAGGACAGGGACAGTTCCCAAAGGGAGCTAGAAGCCAGCCCAGAGTCTGATGGGCAGGTTGGAGGCGCAGTGTGCTCCCACGTGCCCCCTGGTGGTAGCTCTCAGAATTGCCAGAAACAAACCAGACCCGCCTGGGACCTGCAGGATAGAACCCCGGCTGTTGCTTGCTTTCCTGTTCCTTTCCACGTCCTTAGAAAAAGACTCAAGACGTAACACTTCACTGCAGTGCATCCAGCAGTCCACGGACAGGGCGTGGGAGGGAAGCTCAGGAAGAGACGCTGGAACACGCTCTGCTGCTGGGGTTGAAGGTGGCACACCCGTGGAGGGCAAAGGGTTAACTCTTGGGGGTGTCAGCCCTCCCCTTCCACCTTCTTTGAGGCAGGGTCTCCTTGTGCACTGCTGTGTCACCAGGCTGGCCGGCCTGGGGGCTTCTAGGTGATTCTCTGGCTCCCTTCCCTATGTAGATGCCCCCTCCTCCACAGCGTGCAGCTTTTATGTGGGTTCTGGGGGTCCAAACTCAGGTACTCAAGCTGGTGTGAAGAGTGCTTGATCCACTGAGCCATCTCTCCAGCCTACATTTTTATTATTATTTTATTTTGTTGGCGATGAGGCTCTGAGGACTTCACCCTCATGAACAGCTCAGCACTATTCTCACGGGCATGAGCTATTGTAAAAGGGCAAGCCCGAACCAGGCGTGGTGGTTAGCACACCTTTAATCCTAGCATTCAGAGGCAGAGGCAGGAGGATCACCTTTTCACTAAAAAAAAAAAGAAAGGAAAAAGAATGAAAAGGAGGAAAGATAGAAAAAGAAGGCAGTGTGCAATTGAATGACTGTTCTCAAGGACACACTCAGGCCCAGCACATACTGCTGGATTCAGAAACACCCCTAAGTTAAGACATAACCACAGCCAGACGGACAACCCTAGGCCAGTAGGACGTCAGACAGAATCTCTGTGTGTAATGAATCCACAAAAACTCAGCTCTGCATCAGTAGAAGAAATCCCAACAGAGGCATAAAGCTGGCCAAGATGCTGGAATCAGCCTACACGGAGCATCTGCGCCTCCTCAGGGAGCTTCACAGAAGAGGAGGCTGGAGGAATGGAAGAGCCGGAGGAAGGGGCGGAGTGCTGTGGAACTCTGGCTTCTGGACGTGACGTGGCCATTACATTCGGGAACTCACAGCAGCTGTGGCTTCCTGCACAAGATTCACTTGGTGAACAGTCCATCCTTGTAGGGGAGGAGCTCACAAGGCTCCATTCCCCCAGAATCTCTGGAGACCCAGGTGACAGGACACAGAGCCAGAGAGAGGGAGAGAGAGAGAGAGAGAGACAGATAGAGAGAGGGAGAGAGAGAGAGTCATTCTCACAGAGACAATACAGGAAGGTGTCAGGGGCGAAAGCCTTTGGGGGCCTTTGGAGGCACACCCTGGCTTAGTCTTGGACGGCACCTGACAGCCTGCCAAGAGGGGCTTGGCTTAATGAGTTTCAGGAGGGAGTCCTGATTAGGCTATTTGCACATCATGCTCACAGGTTCTTGTCATAGGCCAATAAATAGCTCCCTGATTGGCAAGGAGCTCTCTATATATATTCTGTAGCATATCTGCATGAGGTATGAGGTATATAAGCAATGAGGTAAGAGGCATGAGGTATGAAAATGAGG
Organism: Zapus hudsonius; assembly: GCA_004024765.1. Classification (NCBI taxonomy): domain Eukaryota; kingdom Metazoa; phylum Chordata; class Mammalia; order Rodentia; family Dipodidae; genus Zapus; species Zapus hudsonius. The sequence goes on along the minus strand of PVHP010013373.1, from coordinate 34,771 downwards.
TATGAGCAATGAGATCTGAGAGAGCAATAAAGAGAGAATGCGCATTCTTCCACCCATATGCGGTGTGTGTGTGTGTGTGTGTGTGTGTTTTTATCATTGCCCCCGCGGGCGGTGGGCAGTGACAGGAAGGCAGGAGGCGGGTGGAAGGAGAGAGACAGAAAGACAAAGTCCTGAAAAGGACTGTCTCTCTCTAGACAGTAACATAATTTAAAGTCCAATTTTTGTCCCCTTGAGGCTGTCATTTCTCAGGGAGCTCAGTGAATGTCCCTCTCATGTGTCCAGCCATCTTGTTGAGCCCCAGGCCTGTGACAGCCTGTGCATAAGACTGGCATACTGAGTCCCCTGCACACATTTGTCATGGTCCAAAGGAGCAGGGACATTGGTCTCACACTTCCAGTACCTGCTATTGTCCCCCACCTGCTGGAAAGACCTGGGCAGAGCAGGTGAACCTGAGGAGGAGAAAGGAACTCAATCCACGCAGGTTACCAGATGTGGTTTCACCTGGATCAGTGGCTCCCTGCATGAGAACCCAGTGAGGGAGTACCTTAGCAGGAGTCGTGGGGTGCCTTTGCAACCAATCCTGAGCCCTTCCCGACCTTCACTTCGCTCACACGCCACCCCTTGTTATTGCTCTGACCCACAGTGATGATGGAGGGATGGTGGTGTGACAGAGGGAACAAGGTGTAATGGATAGGGGTAGAGGCGTGGTGTTACGTGACACCAGTCCCAGGGAGACTGTTCGCTGGGCTCGGGCATTGTCCCCGTAGGACACTTGGTGACACTTTTGCAGATGGATCACTATCGTCTTTTTTGTTGTTACTGTAACAAAATACCAAAGGTGGGTGTGGTAGTTTTGAGTAAATGTCACCCAATAGAATTTATTATAATTGTGTTTATGAAATTGTTAATTGTCTCCAGGCTTCTGGCTGGAGGAAGTGTCACTTTGGCCTGGCCTCCTGGGGTCATGACACCCTTTCTAAATTGGATGCAAAATTCTAGGGATACATATGCAAAAGAAGGGCCAGAACCCCAGGTCTGGCAGTTCTGCATTTTTGTGAATTACAGTTTTACAATGTGATTGCTTGCTTGAGGTGCTGGTGGTGGTTTTTCTCTCTCTACTTGGATCTTTGAAAGGGGGGGTCAGCTTTTTTTCCCTTAACGTCCCCTGGATCTGTTCAATAAATAATTTCCTCCCCAAATTGTGCCTGGTTTGGAGATTCATCCCAGCAGTGTGTGGCTGACTACGACAGTGGGTAAGTTTGTTTTATTTATTTGCAAGCAGAGAGAGAGAGAGAGAGAGAGAGAGAGAGAGAGAGAGAGAGAGAGAGAGAGAGGAAAAAGTAAATGAGTGTGCAAGGACCTCTAGCTTCTGCAAACTAACTCCAGATGCATGCACCACTTTGTGCATCTGGCTTTACATGGGTTCTGGGGAATCGAACCCAAGTTGCTAGGTTTTGCAGGCAATCGTCTTAACCACTGAGCCATCTCTGCAGCCCCTGAAGTTTATTTTTTTATAAAGGTTTATTGAACTCACAGCTCTGGAAATTAAAGAGTATGCTTTAGCCTCAGCTGGGTCCTGGTGAGGGCCTCATGGTGGAAGGTAGGTGGGGGCACAGCAGGGAGAGATTATGTTGTCAAACAGGAAGCCAGAGAGAGGCTGGAGTTCCATATTGCCTCCCGAGGGCCACACCACCAATGACCTGAGGTCCTCCCATCAGGCCCCACCTCCTAAAGCAACCTGAGGCTGGAGAGGGGTTCAAGTGCATGCACTCGGAGGTAAAGTGCTCTTGGGGTGCACACCTGTTCCCCAACTCACCATTTTCGCTTGCCAGAGGTAGAAAGGTAGGGCCGTGACAGACAGAGCCTCCTCCTCACGTCTCTGTGTGCTTGCTTTCTGCCAAGCTGTGCTCCCAACACAGGGTTTGCATAATGGAAGATTGTAGGGTTTATCAATCCCTAACCCTTTAGTCTTTGGCACAGGCTGGCATGGGTTATGGGATTCCAATCCCATAGCTTCTCCCCAGAGCTTCCCTCAGGATGGAGGTGGGGGTATGAATCGGGAGAGATGAAAAGGCTTCTTTCTTCCCCAAATTAGAGCCACACTTCAGATGAAAATAATGTGTCTTGAAGGTGGTGATAAGACAGAAAGGGAAAATTGCTCGTGCGTGCAGTGTTTAGGGCTGTGTCTGTCACTTATCTCTTTGTGGCCCTGTCAATGGAGACAGTGTTGGCTGCCGACGGAGGAAGCCCAGAATATGGGGGGGGGAAAGCTGTCTCGGAAACATGGTCTCTGAGAACATCAGCTCGCTTTTTAAAGTGTTTAATTTCATGGCTTCAACGCGTACGGTGGCCGCCAGTTAGCACCGGGTCCTGCTTGCTTGTCCAATCACTCCATCTTTCGTTAGGCCTTCAGTGGATTTTCCCAAATCACTTGGCTTCTTGCATTCCGTGTGTTTAATTTGACTGGAACATTCTGGAAGATCGGTGTTTCCGAAGAGCCTTGTGTGATGGGGAGGATGCAAGGCCCGTCCACTAGCCTGATGGCAGAGAAAAGGCGTCACTTGCTGTTAGGAGCTGAGCTGTGTCCCCTCCGCCTCACATGCACAGGCTGAAGGCTCAGCTGCCAACACGTGGTGGGAGGTGTGACCGTATTTGGAGTCTTTACATAAGTAAGCAAGTGAAGATGACATGTTAGGGTGAGCCCTCATCCAAAGACTAGTGTCCTGGGCTGGAGAGATGGCTCAGAGGATAAGGCACTTGCCTCCAGTGCCTAAGGCCCTGGGTTCAATTCCCCAGAGCCCACATAAGCCAGACCCACAAGGTGGTGGCCCTGGTGTGCTCTCTCTCTCTCTCTCTGTATCTCTCTGCTTGAAAATGAATAAATAAAATATTTTAAAAATTAATTAATTTAAAAAAAAAGACTAGTGTCCTTAAAAAGACAGGACGGGAGGCTAGGGAGAGGACTCAGCCTTTAAGGGCACTTAGGACTAAGTGTGAGGGCCTCCTGGGCTGGAGAACACCAAGTTGGATTCCTCAGAACCCATATTTAAAAGAAAAGGAAAAAGCTGGTAGGGTGGAGCCGTCCTCCCCCAGGTAGGGTGGAGTGGTCCTCCTCCAGGTAGGATGGAGCGGTCCTCCTTTTGTGCACCCATGAACCCCGGGTTCTCCCCAGGCACCCTGCTCTGGCCTTCCTAAGCCCCTAGAGGCCTCATACATCCTCCCTGATCAATGTTACCTTTGATCACCTGGCTTAAAATTACCACATGGGGACATTCTTAACACACTCAAAAGCTGAACTACTTGACTTACTTTCTAGAAAATTCCTTTACATTCAGAACTGTGGACTGGACACAGGGAACTTGACCTGAGGGTGTCTTAGAGCATTTGCTGCCAAGGGAAGGTCGTCTGTGCCAACCTTGAAGTAGGTATGACACAGTGAATGCATGTCCTTACCCCCATGACCACCTGCCTTCCTGTGCCTAGGAGCTGTGCCTAGAAGTGTCCCCCATGGAGTAAAGACTTTTCCATCTTGTCTCCATGATGAGGAATGGCAGAACTCAACTGAGGCCATGTGTGGCCATGGTTCTAAAACGGAACCAGGCCCAGAAGTGGATTTGCTTGGCTGGGTCCGAGGGGATCCACAGTGGGAGACTGAGGTCAGGGCTGGGCTGGAGGACGGACCCTGCAAGGGAAGAGAGAGGTGGGAGATGAGAGCTCTCACTTTGAGGGCTGGTGTGGGTGGAACTGTGTCTCTCCCACAAAAGGTACGTTCACGGGTCTTGTGAGTGGGACCTGATTTGCAGAAGGGTTTTGAAGATGTGGCCAAGTTAGGAGAGGGCCATCTTAGAGGAGGCAGCCCTAATGCAATGTCTTTAGAGAGGGTCAGACACAGGGACACATGCACGAGAAGTCACGATGGGGCTGAAGTTCAAGGACACCAAGGATTCCCACATATAGCTCCCTCTCTGCTTCTTCCCTGCAGATACGGAGTTGTGACACCTGGCTTTCTGCACCTGCCATGATGAAACTTCTGGAATCTGGAATCTGGAAATAAACCATTTCCTTTCATAAGCTGCTTCGGGTCACGCGTTTTGTCCCCACAATGAGAAGGTGACTGCTATACCTCCACTGTGACAGCCCCAGGGCACAAACCCAGGGGTTACCAGGCCTTCATGTCCATGTTTGTTCGATCCTGAAGACAGCCTGAGGTGGAAGCTCCATTTGCGGCCCAGGATCTGTACCCTGGCCACCTGGCTCTTCAGAGACCAGCCCAGGGCTTGGACCATCGCTCTCCTGCCATACAACACCCCTGCTGACCCATCCAGTGATCCCTCCTCTGGGATTCATGCCTCCCCCATAGGGCCAAGCCTCTCCTGTCCACATCTCTCTCCTCTGACTGCACCGCCTATCCCATCACCTGGCCTCTGGTGGATGTGAAGGATGTGCCGGTGTCCCCCACAGGGTGACAAGTGGCCTGGGGTCTTGGCAAGATGTCCAGTTACAGACATCGGTTTCCCTGTATCAGCCACCCCAGGGCCCCAGGCTGGCTGCTTTCCTGAGACCTGGCCCCCAGCGTGCCTGGGGGAGGCCTGGGGCCAGGTTACGCTCTGGTTGAGAGAGGGAAAGAGGACCCAAGGGATCTGTGGCAACCGACAAATGTTACAGATCTATTCAATGGACCTAAGCCACCTTGCAAATGATGCCAGAGACTTCATTACGCAGAGATAGCAGGTCAGACGATCTCGGGTGACATCATGTGATCAGTCCTCTGCAACAAAACTTTGCAGAAATGACTCTCCCAGTGGGCGAGCCTCCTGCACTCTCTCCATCTCTCTCTCTCTCTCTTTTTTTAACTGTCCATAATGAGTTACATTATTTAGTGGGCAAACAATGAGTTGTTATCCCCAATTCAATTCCCTGATGCTCCCCCTCCCCAAGCCTCCTGCACTCTCTCCATCTCTCTCTCTCTCTCTCTCTTTTTAAAACTGTCCATAATGAGTTACATTATTTAGTGGGCAAACAATGAGTTGTTATCCCCAATTCCCCGATGCTCCCCCTCCCCCATCCCCAACCATCTGGATATCCTCCTCCGTGGGTCCTCTGGATCAGTTCTTGTGACAGGGGACCATGGATAGCCTAGTATTCAGCCAGGTTCTCCTGGCCTCTTTTTTTGTTTTGTTTTGTTTTTCGAGGTAGGGTCTCACTCTAGCCCAGGCTGACCTGGAATTCACTGTGTAGTCTCAGGGTGGCCTTGAATTTACATCGATCCTCCTACCTCTGCCTCCCGAGTGCTGGGATTAAAGGCGTGCACCACCACGCCCGGCTTCTCTCCATCGCTCCTAATGGCTCACATCTGTCAGCTGTGCCCTATGTCCAGAAGGTTCCACAAGCTTCTCAGAACAGCGCCACAAGCTGGGGACCAGGTGTTTAACACAGGACCATTCAAACCATGGGGGGTGTTTATTTGCTGAGCCACCTGTCCCCTTGGCCACAGTGTTAACCATGGGGCTTCCTCTGGAAGGACCACACCCTTTCTGGGCATACCTTCAGCTAAGGGCACACCAGACCTGACCTCATTAGACTTGGCTGGGTGGGGGGTGGTCTTGACTCTGGCATTCTGTCCAGGGGTCCCGAGCCTGGGCTGTGAAACACTGGACTAGGTACTCCCTTAGTGAAAGGTTTGAACACCTACTGGGACACCTTGAACCCCAACAAAGGATATAATCTCATCCCACCGCTCTGCAGGGCGCCTTGGAGCCACTAGATGGCAGTTAAAGACAGGCCGAACCAACCCGAAAGACATGGAGGTGGAGGTGGTGAGGGGCCCTGGGCAGGGGGACCAGGGTCTTCAGGCAGCCAGGATGGCTGGGAGCTGGCTATAGAGAGTGTGTTGTGCTGAGCATGCCCAAGGCCCTGGGTTCGACTCCCTGCACACAAAAAAGAGGGGGACAGTTTCTTTAAGGGAGCACTTCTCATTTTGCAGCAGGTAGCTTTGCCAGAGCCCCAAGCATTTTTGGGGGGCAGAAGGAGGTGAGACCTGCTCTTCTGGTCAGCAAGAGCCGGCGAGATGGGGCTACAGAAGCGGTGGGTGACAGTCGGACCTCTGGGGATGAGGAGGGGGAGAGGTGATTATGGGGTAGAATGGGATCTGTGTGGGTGGCTTTCTGCACAGTGGGAGAGACACCATTGCAGAGGAGAGAAAGGGAGAAAGAGAGCGGAAGGAGGGAATAAAATAGTCACTTTGAGTTCAAATTTTCTTTAATCAAGACCCTCCTCTGGACTATTTAATCTAGGTTTTTGGTTATTTTGGGGAGAATCATTGTTATTCGTTGGCAAACCTGAGTTTCCTGGAGGCAAACCTTCCACTTCTTGTAAGGAGTTGACAGTGATGGAAAAGCCAAAGGGCAAAGGTCAGCCAAGGCGGCTCAGCTCTTAACCAAGTAATTGCTATCGTAATAGCTCACATTGATCAAGTGTGTATGTGGAGACAGAGCATTCTGTGCTCACAGCAACCCTCTGGGCCTGGAAGAATGAACAGGAAACCATGCTCTGAAAGCTAAGCATGAGGGCCAGGGAGGCCTGAGAGCTGATTTGGACTCCCCAGGACCCAGGTTTACCAAAAAAAGCTGGGTATGGCCGTGCATATTTGTGACTCCAGACCATGGAAAGACCAGAGACTCACTCACTGACCAAAAAATAGCAGTTTGAGGGTCAAGGGAGACCCTGTCTCAAGGAGCAATAACAGAGAAGGGCCCAGAAGTTCTCCTCTGGTCTCTGCAGGCACGCAAACAGTACACACGCATCTGTGCAGGAATGTGTGGACACCACCCATCATGCACCTCTCCATACAATGGAAAAGGACGGGAGGGAGGGAGGGAAGGAGGGAGGAGAGTAATAGGGGTTCAGAGAGATTCAAAGACTTAGACAGAACGCAGTCATCAGAGCAGACCCTGGTTCTGTGGAGCCCAAGTGGGTGACAACGTGCTCGGTGGGTGTGTGCAAGCCCAGGGGGAAGAGAACAGGCGAGAAGTAGAAACTGTGAAATTAGAGGGATTCCATGGCTGCAGAGATCGCTCAACTTCGAGCTCCCATCTCCAAAATGTGTTCTGTGGAGCTTAAGAAAGATGGTGTAACAAAGGGGTTCCCCAGTCTAAAAGGGCTGGGGTACAGAGGATTGGCCTCTGAGAGAGGAAGGTGGGTCAGGACAATGTTCTGGAAGCCACAGACCCCATTTGCTATCATGCATCCAATAAGGAATGGGACCCAAAGGACACACTTTGGGAAATACTACTTTATAAGTGCCTGGAACTAACCTTCACTGTGCATGGCCACATTACCCCCAGGCATTCCTTGTGTGTCATCACATACATGTAACTGGTGCTTAAGCCCTATATCCACGTGACTCCAGTCAGAGAGGACCATGGAGGCACCATACTGGTCACCTGTACTGGGACCCGGACCCTCTGGCTGACTGGAATCATTTCATTGTGCCTGTGAGCTCCATGGATTTTTTTTCTTTTTTAAAAATATTTTATTCATTCATTTTCAAGCAGAGAGAGAGAGAGAGAGAGAGAGAGAGAGAGCGCACCAGGGCCACCACCTTGTGGGTCTGGCTTATGTGGGTCCTGGGGAATTGAACTGGGGGCCTTAGGCACTGGAGGCAAGTGCCTTAACCCCTGAGCCATCTCTCCAGCCCTTTTTTTCTTTTTGTCTCCAAGTTTGTTGCGTCTTTTTGGTGAACTGTCAGAATCCTCGAGGGTGACAGCCAGGCGTGATGGCACCTGCCTGTCATCCGAGCATTCTGGAGGTGGAGGCAGGAAGATCCCAGATCTTGAAGCCAGCGTGGGCTACATAGAGAGACCCTGCCTCAAGCCAAAAACAAAACACAGAACCCTAGTGATGATGACAGGGACTTCTGAGTTTTGCGTGTGGCAAAAGGGACTCTGCAGCTATAATTAAGGTTACGGACCTTAAAATAGGGAGGTTATTTCGGGACCTTGGAGGAGAAAGTAATCTAATCACATGAGCCATTCTTAGAAGCAGAGAACTTTCCTGCAGTGAAACAGAAGAGGAAGAGATTAGCAGGAAGTCATTGCATGTCTGCCAGGACCACGGGGATGAGAGAGGGAACAGAGGCACCCCTAGGGGCAGGCCGGCCATCGTGAAGGGCTCCTCAGTCTTCTAACTTCAAGAAACTTCAAGACGTTGGGGGGCTTAGACGATGGTTGTTGGTTAAAGGTACTCGCTTGCAAAGCCTACCAACCCAGGTTCAATTCCCAAGCCATCTATTGAGACAACAAACACCGATCAGATCAGAGGCAGCTAGTTTATGGGAAGAAAGGTTTATTTCAGGCTCAGGGACTCCAGGGGAAGCTTCATCATACCTCGTAGCAGAGAGGGAAAATTAAGGACCAGTCAGAGCTTGAGCTGGCTCAGACACACCTCAGGGCTGGACTCAAGATCCTCCCTCCCCCCACCACCATGACCCTCCTCTTCAACCAGGGCTCCCCCTAAAGCTTAATCAGAGGCTATGAGACCATCTACATTCAGACCAACACAGGAAGCCAGATGCAAAAAGGGGTGCAAGTGTCTGGCGGTTTGCAGGGGCAAGGAGCCCTGCACCCACGCACACCCATGCACACGCAACACGCACATGCACATATATAAAGAATTAAATGATTAAAATAATTTTTTTTCGAGGTTGGGTCTCACTCTAGCTTAGGCTGACCTGGAACTCATTCTTGTAGTCCCAGGCTGACCTTGAACTCACGGCGATCCTCCTGCCGCTGCCTCCCAAGGGCTGGGAATTAAGTGTGCACCACCATGCCAAGTTGTAAATAAACTTTAAAATTATATATTATTTGCAAGCAGAGGGAATGGGGAGGGGAATGGGCATGCCAGGGCCTCCAGCCTCTGTAAATGAACTCCAGATGTATGCACCAGTTTGTGCATCTGGCTTGACTTGGATATTGGGGACTCGAACCTGGGTCTTTAGGCTTTGCAGGCAAGCACCTTAACCGCTGAACCATCTCTCCATCCCATGAATAATTTTTCAAAAGAGGCTGAATTTGGTGATCACTTGACATGGAGATGGATTCTAGAACTTTCCATAAGAGCCCAGCCTGGCTGACACTTTGACCTTATAAAACCTAAATCAGAGAAACTAGCTGAGCCAACCTGGACTTTTGACCTGTGATCTAACAGGTGTGCAGGGGGTTTTGGGTAATTGGTCACAGCAGCCATTGAAAATTAACACACGCTTGGAATGGTTCCAGTCTTGTTACCTGGACAGCCTTCTTGCCTCATGGTGCTATCGGGCGTCCCCAGGGTCAGAGACTCCCTTCCCAGAGCCAATGGTAAGGACTGAGGGTCAAAGTTCAGAGGTCCTTCTGTGTCCGTCCAGAGAGAAAATGGGTAGGAGAGGTTTGCATGGCCAAACAAAAGCTATTTTCAATTGCAGCTTCTCGATTCCAAATCTAGGCACCTTCTCCGGGACACAGACTGCATGGAAAATTAAAATTGCTTAAAAATAATTATTTGGATTTATGCTGAGTTTAAGACGCCAGACATAAAAGAGTACATACACTCTGTGATTCCACTTCGGAGACACTCGAGAACAGGGCACACCGAATCCGTGATGACAGAAATGAGAGTAGCGAGGGCTGGAGAGATGGCTCAGCGGGTAAGGCACTTGCCTCCAGTGCCTAAGGCCCCGGGTTCAATTCCCCAGGACCCACATATGCCAGACCCACAAGGTGGTGGCCCTGGTGTGCTCTCTCTCTCTCTCTCTCTCTCTTTCTCTCTCTGTCTCTCTTTCTCTCTCTCACTCTGCTTGAAAATGAATAAATAAAATATTTTTTAAAAAAAGAAATGAGAGTAACGATGACCTCCGGGATGAGGACAGAGGCTGGGGAGGCTGGCAAGGGTGGACAGCTTCGGGCAGTGGGCACCTGGGCTGTAACACCCAAGGGCACACCTCCTCCAGCAAGGCCCCACTTCCCAAACTGCCGCAAGCTGAGGACTGAGTCTGAGGCTTAATCACAAACACACGAGGCTATGGGGGACACTTCACATTCAAATTACCTACCTACCTAATTAACTATCCTAACTAGCTGGCTAATTAACTAAAGAACCCCAGTTTGCTGAGACCCATTAGGTTTTCTGACTCTGGCTCTAGGGTCCAAGGATGTATCTTTCTGCCACGCTCTCCATGAGAGCAAGCTTCTGGGTCAGGGCACCACAAAACTAACACAGCCACCCCATGTAGCCAGTGACAGGGTCAGAGATGGTCTGGTGACACCTAGGAAAGAGCTTCAGGAGGCTTTTCTCCAATCACCCAGTCCTGGGTCCAGATTGGATGCCCAGGACAGCCTCAGCCAATCAGCAGCGAGGGCAGAAGCAGCCTGGGCCTCGACCAGCACCCTAGGAAAGCAGAGTAAGTGATACGGAGGTCACCCAATGCCAGGATGCTCCTTCCCTCTGGCGCCTGCTTTGTGACCAGGCAAATCCATCACTGAAAAGCCACGTGGACTCAGGGGCTGTCACCCGCAGGCACCTGCTGTCCCCAAGCTGCCGGGCAGGGACCATCCCAGCCTCCTGTCACCACGGATCTTGGGTGAGCAAGCCTGGGCCACGATGCACTTAAAGTCCAGGTGTTTAAGTGTTTCCTGGCCGCGATGTCCCTGAGTTCTTAGGACACTTGAGGGCAGAGGTCCCTTCACACATCCAGGAGCCCTTGTGGAGTGCTTTGCAGGCGGTGGGGCCTCTTTCCCAAGATTTCCACGTAGAGAGGCTTCCTCCAGGTCTTCCAGGAGAACGACAAGGGAGCTCCATGACTGGATTAGCATCCCAGGGAAGCCACGGGGCCACTGTCCTTTCAGGGACGCTTAGAAAGCACGCAGGGCAGTAGAATCTCAAAGGAGGCTGGCCGCCATCTAAGCCCTGCCTCGGGGCTGCATGGGCTATTTGTTCTTTTTGGACATGGTCTAAAAATAAAAACAAGATCCAAAGCCTTCAGGGAAGCCATTCAGAGCTCACATGGAGACTCCGGTCATTTCTCAGACGAATCTAGGTTCCAGAACAAAGTGTGGCAAGGAGGGAGGGCAGGGTGGGGGAGAGCAAGTGGGGGCCATGACACTCAGACCCACCAGTGTAGGCGCTGCAAAACAGGGAGTTTGAGCAAGAAGCCTGGCTTGAGAGGCTTTGCATGGAAGTAAAATTCACCATATTTTCAGACTTTGTATGTTTTAACATTTAATTTCTCTCTCTCTCTCTCTCTCTCTCTCTCTCTCTCTCTCTGTACATGTGCCTCAGCATGTAGGTGGAGATCAGAAGACAACCTCAGGTTATAGATCCTCTCCTACCTTCTTTGAAACAGTCTCTCTTTTTAAAAAAATTATTTATTTATTTGCAAGAAGAGAGAGAGAGAGTCAGAATGGGCATGCCAGGGCCTCCAGCTGCTGCAAGCAAACTGCAGATGCATGCACCACTTTGTGCATCTGGCTTTATGGGTACTGGGGAATCCCCAGGCCAGCAGGCTTTGCAAGCAAGCACCTTCGAGTGCTGAGCCATCTCCCCAGCTCTCCACCATATTCTTGAGACAGGATCTCTGGCTGAAGTGAGTCCCAGGGATCCTCTGACTCCCCCTCCCCAGCTGGTGCTTTGGGAGTGCACAGAAGCACTCTTACCTACTGAGACATCTTACCAGCACCACACAGAATATCTTGAAAGAAAAGTCTACCTTTCCTTCCGCCCTTCCCCAGATGGGAGCCTCTGAGCACAGGGCAGGGGAGGACAGGGCCTGGGTAATGCTCTCTGCCCTGGCAACCTGGGGGGAGTCGAATCTTTCTAATCTAAACATTCCTTGCAAAGGGGCTTTGAGGTGTTCCCAGAGCACTGTTGTTATGAAAGGTGTAGCCTGAGTCCAAGGTGACCCAAATTCATGACTCTGGAAGGAGGACAGGCAGGGGTCAGCAGGGGGCAGGCTTTGGCCTCTCAGGTGTTGGGTAGATGGACAGGACTCAGGTGTGCCAGGTGCTATGCCTGGGATCTGCCACAAAGGGGCGCGCTGAGCAACTCTACACGCCTCACCAGGCCTGCTTTAGGGAGGGAGCACCATCTTCTCACAGGGAGGACCCCGTCACTCCTCAGTCCCCTTGAGAAGAACTAGGGGCCTATCTGTAATAACGTCCCTTTGCAGAGACTCAAGACACGCTCTGAGGGAGGACAGCACCTGGCCCATTTTGTGACGGACACTTATTCTCTCTGATGGAGCACTAACCTGGTGTGAGGACTACCCTGGGAGGCATCTGCCTGGGGCCCCGCTGAGGACAGTCATCGAGGAGGGACAGGAAGACAGCTACTTTGAGGGGGGGGTTGCAGGGAGGTGTGGGACTTAGAACTGAGGCTTGTGAGGTGGGCTTCCCAGTCCTGCTTTACAGGGGTCAAGACCAAAGCGGGTTTGCTCTGTGTGTGTGTGTGTGTGTGTGTGTGTGTGTGTGTGTGTGTGTGTGTGTGTGTGTGTGTGTCCCTGTAAGCAGAGCACCTCCATGACTCTGGGAAACTTTTCTACCCTAGGCTTCTAAGGGTGAAACCTGATCTCGTCCCTGAGACCTTTGCCTGGAGCCATGAACATGGTGCATATATACGTGTGCATAAATATGTGTGTATACAGAGACGTGCACACACCCTTTCAGTGATTCCCCTTGATGGGACGGAAGACAAATTTCCAAAGAGCCCAGGCCAAGCGTCCCGGCTCCTGGTGACCTGGACCCACTTTGTCAGGAGAGAAGCAGAGTTGACAGCGAGGCCTCTGTCAGCTGCTTCTCGGGTAGCTCAGAGGACAGGGAGCTGGGCTGGGGCTGGGGAGACAGCCCGGTAAAGCCAGAGGACTGGGCTTGGGTTCTGGCGAAGTTGGGGACGTCCCCTCTTCACCAAGAAGAGCTGTACGGCCTGGCTCTGCTCTGCGACCCTTTGACCTTGGAAGAAAGCTGGGTGATCTTTGTTTCTGGCTGCTTCGGCCTAGAAGCCACGATGCGCACTGGTTTCTCTGGTTTGGAGATCAGTCTCCCCTCGTGGAGGATTGCTAGCTTGTTCCCCTAGATTCTTCCCAAAGTCGGCTCTCCAGCCCCTGACACATCTCGTGTTCTTCTCCTGGGCTTTTTCCGTGTATACACATGTGCACACAGCTATGGCCTGTGTCCCCAAGATGTTGATCCCCTGTGCAGTGTGCTGAGAGGTGAGGCAGGGAGAGACGCCCTGTGAGAGAGGGGCCATCACAGGGGAGTGGAACGCCATCAAAGGAGGTGGTTAGCACATGCACTCTCTCTCTCTCTCTCTCTCTCTCTCTCTCTCTCTCTCTCTCTCTCTCTCTCTCTCACTCTCGGGCCCTTCTGCCTCTCACCATGAGGGCATAAGGCCCTCACCAGATGTGGGCTCCTCACCAGATGTGGGTTCCTCTGCCTGGGATTTTCCAGCATCTGGATCTGCAAGAAATTAATCTTCGGTTTGTTTGCTGTTTTATTCAATGTGTGTTTGCATGTTTGCACATGGGTGGTTGCATATATATATATATATATGCATACTTGTGGAAGCCAGGAGAGCTGCCTACATTTTTAAAAACTTATCTTCGTGTGTGTGTTCCGCGTGTCTGTTGGTCTGTTGGTGTGAGGGCAGGCACACACATGTGGAAGTCACAGGACAGCCCCAGATGTGGGTTCTCACCTTCCACTTTGTTTGAGGCAGGGCCACTGGCCTAAGAGCTTTGACATTCTGTCTCTCATCCTGTGGTGGCCGTAGGAAGGCTTGAATTTCAGCGGCTCCCTACTGCACCCAATTTTATGTGGGTTCTGGGGACCTGAGCTGGGGTCGTCACACGAGCCGCAAAAGCTTTACCACTGAGCCATCTCCCCAGCCCCCACATTTTTTTTTGGAGACAGGATCCTTCTCTAATTGGTCTGGAGTACAGCAGTTAGTCTAGACCAGCTAGCCAGTGAGCCCCCAGGGGTCCTTCTGTCTCCACCTTCCCAGCACAGGTGTGCACTACCATGGCCAGAATTTTTACGTGGGTTCTGGGAATCAAACTCAGGTCCTCATGTTTACCAGGCATATGTGTTCCCAACTGAACCATCTTTCCGGGTCACAAAGCTCTGGTTTTTTTGTTTGTTTTTTTTGAGGTAGGGTCTCGATCTAGCCCAGGCTGACCTGGAATTCACTATGGAGTCTCAGGCTGGCCTTGAACTCATGGTGATCCTCCTACCTCTGCCTCCTGAGTGCTGGGATTAAAGGCGTGCACCGCCATGCCCGGCAAAGCTCTGGTTTTTAAATGAGCCAGGCTCAGGTATACTAACTGCTACAGCAGCACATGTGGGCAAAGACACACACACACACACACACACACACACACACACACACACACACACTCACACCCCTACACATACTCCAAAGTCCTCCCCCTCCTCTCTGTCAGAAGTCCCACCCACCGTTGGACATGGCTATCATGTATTCCAGTGCTAACACACCTTTGAGTTCCCCTCCCCAAAGGATTGGCCCTTCCCTTCTTCCTGTCCATCCCAACCAGGGAGTGGCCTTCGAGGAGCAGGGAGTAAGGAGAGACTTCCTGTTTGGTCCCCTGGAAGAGCCCCTGAGAGGGTTCGTTTCTCCTGAAAGACCTGCATGGCACTGGGATCTGAGGACAGACGGACAGAGGAGAGAACAGGGCCAGAACTGACATGTGGCTGGGAGGTACCATGGTGTGGTACGTATGGGGCAGAAGGCAGATGCTGATGGGCAGGAAGTGGCATTGCACTGTCTGCCAACTCCACGTGTGCCTGTCTCCCTGGGTATCTCCGCACCACATAGAGGATCGATATGCTGAATAAAGACACAGAGACGCACCCTTGACTTTGGCCTCGGGTTGCTCTCTGGCTTCCTAAAGCACTTCAGGACCCCCTGGGGCTCCCCAGTGGCAGGGGAGCATCATGGTTAATCTAGGAGGCACCCTCCCTGTGTGAGGAAGTTTCTAGATTAGGCTGAGATGGGAAGACGCACCCTGAATGTGGGTGGCCCCATCCCATGGGCTGGGGTCCTGGATTGAACAACAAGGAGGAAGCCAGCTGGTTAGCCGGCATTCCTCACTGTCTGCTTCCTGACACTTCATGCCACGTGACCAGCTGCCCTTGGTTTCCCCACCGTGATGGACTGTGCCCTCAAACCACGAACCAAAATCAACCTTTTCTTCTTTAGGTCGTTTCTTGTCAGGTGTTCTGTCACAGCAATGAGAAAGTAACTGATGCAGGTCCCTTAGGTGCCCTCTGTTCCCAGAGCAGAAGGGAGCCATGATGGTCGTAAGGACCAGAATGGGTAGGAGAAGGAGTGTGGGGGATGGAGTTCACCCTGGGCAGAGAGGACAGCTTGGCTTCCAGTGAGGTCTGCTCCAGAAGCCAGATGAAGGGGAGGAAGGTTCTGTCATCCAGAGAAGGGCCTAGTAACCAAGAAGCCCTGAGCCCTTCTCCTACTTCCCCTTCGGCTCTGCAGAGGCTGAGGCACCAGGCTCACCCTGGGCACTGGCCCTCTGGAAGGCCCATGTGGGCCTGAGGCTTGGGTGCCCTGGTAATTCCACACAACACAAAGAGCAGAACTCAGATTTGAACTCAGGCTTGACTCCCAAGCCAGGTCTCTGCCCCACGATACTGGGTGCTGACCACTTGGGTTATGGCGGTTGTCATGGGTGGGGGGTGAGCTTTGTTCATTTTGTACCTGACTCCATTCTGGGTATTTCCTCTGTCTTGCTTTGCTGGTCCTCACACAGCCTGTGAGCCAGGCACGATTAAAGTCACTGGATTAAAAAAAATATTTTATTTATTTATTTGCAAGGTGTTGTAGTCAGCCACACGCCGCTGGGATGAATCTCCAAACCAGGCACAATTTGGAGAAGGAAGGTATTTATTGAAACTACAGATAGAGGGGAACTTCCGTAACAGCGAAAGAGGCTGGCCCTCTTTCACAGGTCCAAGCAGAGAGAAAAACCCATCACCTACACCACACACACAATAGCAAACAGGCAGGAGGGCCAAGGAGAGAATTTCTTCCCCTTTATATAGCCTTAGGGTGGGTCTTGCAGCCCTATCCCAGACTCAATGGCTTCCTGAGTCTCTGGAATTTCCTTCCTGCACTGCCCACACAGTTTCCTTTTGGATGTTTACTTCCAGCTTCTTTGAGCTTCCTTACATCCTGCCCCTTGCTGAGAGGCTGCCTTCCTGTGAACATCCTCACAGACCCACCCAAGATAATTAAAAAGGTCAGGTTGACAACAAAACCTAACCATCACAAAAGGGTGGAGAGAATGAGAATGAATATGGACACACCAGGACCTTCAGCCACTGCAAACAAACTCCAGATGCATGTGCCACTTTGTGCACTTGGCTTTATGTGTGTGCCGGGGAATCGAACCTGGGACGTTAGGCATTACAGGCAAGTGCCTTAATTGCTGAGTCATCTCTCCAACCCATTTGTTTTGAGACAGTGTCTCATCGGGTAGCCCAGGCTGGCCTGGAACTCACTATGTAGCCTAGTCTGGCCTGCCTCGGTTTCCCAAGTGCTGGAATTATGGGCGTACGTCATCATGCCCAGATCAAGTCGCTGGTGTATGGATGAGCAAACTGAGTCATATGTCCAGCTGGGGAATAAAAGCCACTTGTTCTAACACCCTGTGATGGTACTTACCCGGCCTCTGTCCCCAGGGGCCAGGACCTGTGCTGCTGGGGTCTCTGCAGTGACGAATAACACCTTGGTCTCTGAGCTTCCCAGGCCAAAGTGGCATAACTGAATGAAGATAATGGTGGGGGCAGAGCTGCAGGAGGGGGAGGAGGAAGATGTGAATGTCATGCTGAGGCATTTGGACATTTGCTGTGGGCTCTGGGGAGCCATCACAGCAGGGAAGGGACAGCCACAGATGGACACCTTTCTCCCCATGCTCTGTCTGCCTCAGCACCTTGGGAACAGCATGTTCCTTGGTGGCAGGAAGAACAAAATTGACACTTAAAATAAAGCAAGTCCCAGGGCCCCGAGTCTGTCCCCAGAGGAGGCCTGAGCTCACAGGGATGAGCCTGGATTCTGATTAAGGGGTGGCTCCCACAGCCTGGTCTAGGGTCCCTGTTGTCGTCAGCTCTGTATTGCTGGCAGAAAGCACCCGACCAAAAGCAGCTTGTGCAGGAAAGGGCTTATTCTGGCTTACAGACTCGAGGGGAAGCTCCATGATGGCAGGGAAAACAATGGCATGAGCAGAGAGTGGACATCACCTCCACCACAGCACTGCAGACAGAGGCAGGAGGGTGTGCCAAAAGCTGGCCAGGGGAAGCTGGCTATAGCCCATAAGCCCACCCCCAACGACACAGTTCCAACAAGTTTCCAAGTCCAACACTGCCATTAGCTGGGGATCAAGCATTCAAAGTACGTGTGTGTTTGGTTGTGTGAGCATACAGGTGTGTGTCGTGTGCATGCATGTGCGTGTTTGGATGTGCAAGCACACACACGTGTGGAGGTCACAGAACAATCTTGGGTGTCATCCTCAGATGTACCCTCTTTTTGAGACAGGGCCTCTCATTGGCCCAGAGCTCCAGGGATGCTCCTGCCTCTGCTTCCCCAGTGCTGGGGTTACAGGCACGTGACTCCATCACTGCCATTTGTTTAGGCTCTGGGACTTGAACTCAGATCCTAATTCTTACAGGGCAAGCACTTTAGCAGCTGAACTATGTCCCCAGGCCCTTGGGAATGTTCTAAACCAAGAGGGCTGGCAGGGCAGGGAGGCAGCCCACAGTCCTGTGTGTATGACTCCTGCTGGGCTCATGGGACCCGAGGGACATGGCAGAGGACGAAGTTCAGATATTGTCACTGCTGAGGAACCAGCTGAGGCTTGAGGGAGGCTGACATCAGAGCGTGACCCGGCTGACTTCCCATCTTCCTAGATTCCAACTCACAGACACACACGCACTTGTGTGTGTGCAGTGTGTGTGTGTGTGTTGTATGTGTGCGGTGTGTGTGGTGTGGCGTGGTGTGTGTGTGGTGTATGTGTATGTGTGTGTGTGTGGTGTGCGTGGTGTGCATGGTGTGTATGTGTATGTGTGGGGTATGTGTGTGCGTGTGCATGTTGGAGTTAGCCTCTCTCTATGCAGCCTTGGTTGTTTTGCAGTTTGCTCTGCAGACCAGCCTGGCCTGGAACTCGAGGTGACCCTCTTGCCCCTGCCTCTCTAGTGCTAGGATTGCAGGCCCCTGTCACTATGCTCAACTCCAACTCTCATTTTCTTCCAGATGTTTTGCAGTGGTTTCAAATGCCATTAATACTTATGAAATGATTGTAGCGTGACCTGGCTGATGTCCCATCTTCCTAGATTCCAGCTCACAGACACACACGCACTTGTGTGTGTGCAGTGTGTGTGTGTGTTGTATGTGTGTGGTGTGTGTGGTGTGTGTGATGTGTGTGGTGTGTATGTGTGTGGGGTGGTGTGTGTGATGTGTGTGGGGTGTATGTTGGAGGTGGAATTGTGGGTGTCAAAGAGGAAGACAAGCGGTAGCACAGGCCACCAGAGCTCCAGGTTCACTCTGGCAGCATCTGCTTTGTAGGTAAATTCCTACCGCCCCAGCCGGACTGACCACAAGGCCCAGTCTCCTACAGGAGCAAGTGGAGAGGAGTCCAGCCTCGGGTACTGGCCTAGGGGGTCCAACCTTGGATACTACTAGCCTGTACAGCCTTGGAATGATAGTTCATTTTTATTGTCAGCTTGATTGAATACAGAAGCACCTAAGAGATTAGTAAAGCTCACCTTTGGGGGGTGGGGGGGTATATGAGGGTGTGATGGTTAAATTTTGATGTCAACTTGACCTTTCAAGTAATCTTGGGTGGGTCTCTGAGGATGTTCACAGGAAGGCAGCCTCTCAGTATGGGGAAGGATATAAGGAAGCTCAAAGGAGGTAGAAGTAAACATCCTTTCCTGTGTGGGCAGTGCAGGAAGGAAATTCCAGAGACTCAGGAAGCCATTAAGTCTGGGATAGATTTGCAAGACCCCACCCTAGGGCTAGATAAAGGTCAAAGAATTCTCTCCTTGCCCTCCTGCCTGTTTGCTAGTGTGTGTGTTTTGTAGGTGGTGAGTTTTTCTCTCTGCTTGGGCCTGTGAAAGGGGAGCAGCCTCTTTTGCATTCTGGAACTTCCCCTGTATCTATAGCTACAAATAAATCCTTTCCTCCCATAAACTGTGCCTGGTTTGGAGATTCATCCCAGTGGCATGTGGCTGACTGCGACAGAGGGCAATTCCAGAGATGATTTACAAAGAGAGGGGAGACCCTGAATGTCATAGACAGCACCATCTCATAGGCTGGGCTCTAGACGGAATGAAAGAAAAAAGAGAAACCTCCTAGCATTGACTCTCTCTCTCTCTCTCTCTCTCTCTCTCTCTCTCTCTCTCTCTCTCTCTCTCTCTCTCTCTCTCTCTCTCTCTCCTGTCTGCCATGATGTGGATGCTTTGCTGTTTTGCTTCCCGACACTTCTGAAACTTCTGGAAATGAAAGCCAAAGGAAATCTTTCTTTTTTAAAAAAAATATTTTTATTTATTTACTTGAGAAAGAGAGACAGTATGGGCATGCCAGAGCCTCTCGCCACTGCAAAAGAATTCCAGATGCATGCACCACTTAGTGCATTTGATTTAAATGGTTAATGAGGAGTTGAATCCAGGCCAGCAGGTTTTACAAGCAAGTGCCTTTAAATGCTGAGCCATCTCCCAGACCTGCTGAAATAGATCTTTCTTCCATGAAGCTGTGTCTCTCAGGTATTTGGTCATAGTGATGGCCATCTGACTAACACACTTGGGTACTGACTTGGAGGTTCAGCCTTGGGTATGCCTTATGCTTATAGTACCACAGATTTCCCCTAAGCCCTGCTGTTCTTTTTCTGTCAACAAGAACACCACCTCCTGCTCTCATTACCACCTCCCCTCCCTTCTGTCTCTGGTGTGAATCCTCAGCCAGTTAAAATAGAAAGGCCCTGAGGCCAGGGTGTACATTGGAGTCCTAACTTCCCCAAAGCCCAAAAGCCAGTCCCTCAGTTCCAGCGTGCAGATGTTGTTGTAGTCAGCCACATGCCGCTGGGATGAATCTCCAAACCAGGCACAATTTGGGGAGGAAAGTATTTATTGAAATAACAGATCCAGGGGAAGTTCCAAAAATGAAGGAAAAGGCTGGCCCCCTTTCATAAATCCAAGCAGAGAGACAGAGCCAGCACCAGCATCCGGGGGAGGAAGGAAGAGAGCTTCCCTTCCTCTCAAGCTTCCTTATATTTAGTCCCCTTGGAAGGCCTGCCCACTGGGGGGAAGGGCTCACTCTGGAGAAGGGACCTCCTCCCTTCTCCAAAATCCCAAAAGGATTTTGTCAATCCTTTCAGCAGGCAAACTCAGAGACCCACCCAAGATTACTGTGGATTATTACACAGGTCAAGTTGACAATAAACTTAACCTTCACAGATGTGGAAGTTCAGAGGCCCATAAAGAACTTCCCTGTGGCCCTGGCGACGCCAGCGGAGGACAAGCACGGGTCTATGAGGCCGTCACACACACAGGGAGTTGGGGGTTATTGTTAACCATGGAGGGAATGCAGTCATGCCAGGGAGGAGGGCAATTTGCCAGCATGCTGGGCTTCCTAGAGCCAAAATCACCTATGAGCAGATGCTACCCAGAGCCTAGTGACTTTCTCCAACATAGAGGAACCCAGAATTCCCAGGGTTTGTCTTATAGGAAAATAACAAAAGTATTAGCCTCAGAGAGTAGTTTGACCCTAGCTAAAGGTTCCATTCACCTGAAGGATTAAGCAAACAAAATAATTAATACAGGAAGTCCAGGCTGCCCTTGAAGTCCTGACCATCCTGTCTCCATCTTCCCAGTGCTGACATAATAGGCGTCCACCACTCAAGGGCTGGAGAGATGGCTCAGCAGTTATGGCATTTGCCTCCAGAGCCCAAGGACACAGGTTCAATTCCCCAGTCCCATGTAAGCCAGATGCACAGAGTGGTGCATGCATCTGGAGTTCGTTTGCTGTGGCTGAAGGCCCTGCTGAGCCCATACTCTGTCTGGCTCTCATCTATCTAGCTATTTATCTGCCTCTTTCTATCTCAAGAAAATAAATAAAGTATTTTGGGCTGGAGAGATGGCTCAGCAGATAAGACACTTGCCTCTGGTGCCTAAGGCCCTGGGTTCAATTCCCCAGGACCCATATAAACCAGACCCACAAGGTGGTGGCCCTGGTGTTCTCTCTGTCTCTGTCTCTCTCTCTGTATCTCTCTGCTTGAAAAATAAATAAAAAAAAATTTAAAAAAATAGGCGTCCACCACTTCACCCAGCTAACAGGTGTGCTCACTGTGCCCAGCTTTCTGGAGGCTTTTGAGGCTTTTGCTAATCCACACCACACTCTGGACCACTGAAGCAGGACTCGGGGGTGGTTTAAAACTCCCAGAGAACTCCAATGTGCTGCCAGTCCCAGCCCTCAGCCCTCAGGGTGACACCCTGCCTGGCCCTTCACCTGGGAGAGGGATGTTAGAAATCGCAGACCACACCCCCCCACATCACCTCTATTACACGTATGTGCATGCATGCAAACACACATGGAGACACCAAAGAAAGAAATCAAACTAGGGGTGCCTCCCCCACCCCAACACTAGGGAGCTGGGCTTCCCTGTTCAGGGGACAGGAGAAGAGCCATATCCTATGCCTCCAGGTCTCTCTCCCCAGGCTTCTGGCAGTCAGTTGTCAGGCTAAGTGGGATCTCTAGAGCTTTCCGAGGTAACCCGTGCCTGCTTCAAGGAGCCCCGGGAGCCAGTGCTCCTTAGAAACCACTTTCTGCTGTCATTCCTGCTGCTGAAGTACACCAGCCTCGGGGACACAGGGCAGAGGACATCTTCCCTGAGCAATGTCGGAGAGAGTGGGGTGCGGGCAATGCTTCCTGAAGAAGTACCTGAAGGGACACTTGGGGTCACCACACTTCACTACCGTGTATTGGAGAGGCCAGCCACAATCTGAAGACAGCAAGATGGAGCCCACACTGTCTCCCCCGTGAGTCCACCATGATGGGGGACAGATGGTCCTTCAGGAATGCGCATTTGTCCCCTGGGGAGACCTCTTACTCTTTGGAAGTCACTTGCTCACTGCCCAGGGGCACAGAATAGCTCTTGAAGGGGCTCGGGGACCCTGGAGGATCCAGGTTGGTGGCAAAGAAACAGGGTTTGCATTTCCCCCTATGAAGGGTTGGATATGTGTTCCCTGAATGGATGGGGTGAGTGCCAAGGCCTGTGGGGGCCACCTCAGTTCTGGATGAAGGACACAGTCCTGCTTCAGTCCTTCCCCCACCCCCACGGGTGCCATGCCTGGCAGTGTGATCACCTACTCACTGTGGACCCCTGATGTGACAGTTGACTCCTTCAGGCAAGCTCCAGAGACCCCCTCCCTTGAGTGGGAGGTGTTTCTAACTAGAGTTCAAACCTACGTGCTAAAACTGATTGGTCAGGTATGGACCAACCAGCTGTCTCTCTGCTCACCTGGCCGAGGTCTTAAAAAGTCACTGAAACAAAGTCCAGTCTCTTATTCCTGCACATGGCGTTTTAGAGAAAGACTTACAGGCCTTAGAAAGGTAAGGCCTTCCCCCCACCCCAGCCATTAGGGTGGGGTGAGGGAAGGCCCCAGATTTTCCCCACATGAACCTTTTTCCTCATGATGGGAGCTCTCTGTTATCTTTTCTTCTTCTGTTTGTTTGGCTGAACAGCATAGATTTGGTTAAACCCTCTCCTACATGTTCTCCCCACACTGGTGGCTGGAGATCTCTGTAACTTCCCATTTTCCTTTAAATAAAGTCTCCACTCTACCTTATCCTCTGGTGGTCTATAATTTGAATTCTTTAACTTTATAGACAACAATTCAGGTACTCCTTAAGTTCTGAGGTGCACTGGAAGCAGCTGGTATGAGCTTATGATCTAAGTTCGAATCCCCAGCTCCCCTGTTACACTGACTTCTGGCTCTGCCTTTCTAACCATCAATGAGGGAAGATGTGTTCTGCGTAATGGGGTTTTGTGACACTGAACTTGATCATGGGAGTGGATTGGCTTTGAATGGCATTTTCGAGGCATATAAACGCTAGGGTTTATATGCGGGGTGCTGGCCCACTGCTCAGCGGAGCTATCAAGCTGTGTGTGCATCCCATGGTTCCCCCCCAAAGAACTGGGGATCGAAGAATTAATTGCCTTTGAAAGCTCAGTGTGCTGCATGCATGCCTTGGCAAAGGAGCGGGGACACCTGCCTATTATGGCCGCCTGGGAACTCAGACACCACAGCCCACCTTTGTCAAGAAGCTTTTTATAGCCCTTTAGAAGTTTATGTCGCCAGAGATCCACATATCACAGGTATGCGCCTAGCCGGGGCCCATTAAATCAGCAGCTAATGCAGGAGCTAATTAAATGCTTCTGACATTCGTTCCCATCTGTTACAGTTGAAGTGAAGTTGGAAACTTGTGTGGGTTTTATTAAAGCCCCCCCCCCCCCCGTGGGGCTGGCCTCTCTGGTTGGAAGCCCAGGACCAGAGAAAACCCGGTTGGAAGATGGACTCCATCCTTAAACGATTTCCATTTTAAGACACAAACTGTGGGGATTATTACAAAATTACTCCAGTTAATTAAAAAGAGGAGGAAGCTTTGAAGTCATTTACTAGAGTTTATGTATCTGGTCCCAGAGTGCTCTCTGAGATGAGCTCAGTTCTGGGGGTGTGGGGCTGTCCCTCGTCTCTGACTGCAGCTAGAGGCTCCAGCAGAGAACTGGTCGACTGAATCTCTCTGAGATCACATGGGTCCCTTTGGGTCATCAGGCTTGGGAAGCGGATTCCCCAGTTTCTCTAAAGAAGACCTTCTCTTCCTCTCTCACACAAGGGGGAGGTTCACCATCATTGAGTCATGCTCCCCTCCCCCCACAATCTCAGCCTTCTCGGTTAATTGATTCTCAAATTTAGGTTCAGTGCTAAGAGAAAGGGATTAGAAACTTGTCATTAAAAATATGAGGTCTGAGCCAAGCACAGCGGCACACATATATAATCCTGAGGCAGGCAAGCACGGGGAATGGTTTGGCCACTTGGGACACTGCTTGGTGTGGACAGTAAACACAGCCTTTCCCTACACAATGCACCTGTTAGGAACCTACAACCCCCACCTGTACACATCTACAGGTCCACCCCTTGCTACCCAATGAGCTAGTTTTCTCCTCCCCTTAGCAACCATTATTTGTGATCAATTCCTATTCAAATCTATTCCTAAGGCCTGGGGAGATGGCTTAGTGGAGAATGCTTACCACACAACTGTGAGTACTGAGTTCAAATCCTCGAGCCTCAAGTAAAAAGCAGAAAGGTGCCATGGCAAGCTTCTCTGATTCCATGCACCTATGGTGAGAAGGGAGGCCAAGACGTGAGTAGTTCAAGGACTCTACATAAAATGGTAAATAGGGGCTTCGCCCTCAAAGTTCACTTAGAAGACACAGTTTGGCCACCTAAAACCAGCTCAGTCTGCATGGCCCCTACTGTTCTGATCCAAGATCTATTTAAGAATATATTTTGGGGGTTGTTTTTGTTGTTTTTTGAAGCAGAGTCTCATGCTAGCCCAGGCTAGTCTGTCACTTACTCTGTAGCCTAGGCTAGCCTACAGTCCTTAAGGACCAGCCCCATGGGGCTGCCTTGCTTTCGATGGTACCCTCCTTCCAAGAGGATGGGGTGTGGGGAGTATCTGGTTGCCTAGCGATGGCTGGCAGTGAGTTGAAGCCTTGTGTGCAGCACAGCAGTGGGATATTGATTATCTGAGTGATTTGAGGTTTCAACTCACCAGATGGGTGCAATTTCCTCCCCTGTGTAATTGATCAGGACCATGACAGTTGAGGAAGGAACTCACTGAAGCAGATGAGGAGACCAACCAGGAACAGGAGAGTGGTCCAGGCAGGGGTGGGGAGTAGCTTGCTGGTCTCCGGAAAGTCAGGGGAGTCTGGGATGCACAATCCACGGAGTGCTGCTTTGGCAAATGGGTGGTTCAGCACTCAGGAAGCTGGCTAGCACCCCCGACTCAATTTCCCAGGGTGTTCTGTAAGACTCTACCTTGAGCTGCTGGGATGGTCTTGTTAGCAGCTAGCTAACTTCTTGTTGAGAGGAAACCAAAGCCTTGATCTTGAGCCTGGAAATGACCAACTAACTTCAGCAACTGGATTGTTCTTGTTTTACTTATCGGCATATTGTTCAGTAAGAGACATTGTCTCAAAAATAAGGGGTCTAGGGAGATGGTTCCATGAATAAGAGTGCTTGCTATATATAGGCCAGTATGCCTTTAATCCCAGCACTTGAGAGGCAGAGTTCACTGTGGAGGAGGATCTCTGTGAGTTCAAAGCCACCCTGAGACTACATAGTGACTTCCAGGTCAGCCTGGGCTAGAGCAAGACCCTACCTCGAAAAACCAAGAAAAAAAAAAGAAAAGAAAAGAAAACAAGATAGAAAGAGAGAGAATGGCTACATCAAGGCTTCTAGCCACTGCAAACAAACTCCAGACACATGTGCCACCTTGTACATCTGGCATTATGTGGGTACTGGGGACAGCCTTGTATATCTGGCATTATGTGGGTACAACCTTAAACTGCTGAGCCATCTCTCCAGCCTTTGTAAGTAATATTCTCAATATCCTTTAAAATATTTTTATTGGCCAGTCATGGTGGTACACACTTTTAATCCCAGCACTCAGGAGGCCAAAGTAGGAGGATCGCTGTGAGGTCAAGGCCAGCCTGAGACTACATGGTGAATTCCAGGTCAGCCTGGGCTAGAGCCAGACCCTACCTTGAAAACAAACAAGCAAAAAGAAAAACAGAGTGCTTGCTATGCAGGCATGAGAACCTGAGTTTGGTCCCCAGCACACACAGAAGAAGCCGGTGGGTGCAGTCATGCGCACCTGTCCTTCCTGCCCCTGAGAGGGGAGGAGACCAGAGGACCACTGAGGCTCATGAATTCTAACAGAAAAATGGTACCAGCTCCAGGTTCAGAGAGAGACTGTCTCAGAGAATCAAGATGGAAGCATGATGGAGGAGAACACTCATCTGTGGTATTTGAATTAGCCCCCATAAATCCAACGCTTGGTCCCCTGCTGGGGGGAAATTGGGAGGTAGAACCTTGCTGGAGAAGGTGTGTTCCTGGGGGCAGGCTTTGGGGTATTATCGCAGGCTCCTCCTTGCCGGTAGGAGCTCAGCTCACACTCATGATGATTTCTGCTCTGCCAGCTGCTGAGGCAAGAGGTGATGTCCAGCCTCTGCTCTACCAACCTTTTCCTGCCATGATGGAAGTTCCCCTTAAGACTGGAAGCCAAAGAAATCCTTTCCTCCCATCAGCTGCTTTTGGCTGGGTGTTTTGTCCCAGCAATGTGAAGGCGACTGCAACAATGTCCTCTGCTGGTCTCAACTTGTGTGTGGGATGTGTGTGTATGTGTGCAATATGTGTGTGGGGGGATGTATGCACACACCCCCTAAAATGGTGGAAAGTAATTAAGAAAGAGATCTGATGTCAACCTCTGGTATCCACACACGCACCCTCATATGAATACACACACATACATGCACAGTAAATATATTCACACAGGAGAAAAAAATAGGGGCGTAACAACTCCAAAACTCAGTGACATACAGCGGTGAGTGTTTGCTTCTCAGTCAAGTGTTTGGGCCAGAGAGGGTTTGTCAGATCTTGTCTGGGCTTAGCTAGAGCAATCTTTAAGCTGTTAGTGGGACCAGGCCGGTTCCATATAGCTTCCTCCTCACTGGGCCTGAAGTTATTCAGAGCCCACCCTGCTCATAGCGGTAGGCAGGCAGGCAAGAGGCCACACCCACTTCAGCTCAGTGATGATTTGATCCAGGTGCCCCCACAAACGAATGTGTTCTGAATGTTTGACCCCCAGCTGATGGCAGTTTGGGTGTTGAAACCTTGTTGGAGCTGTGTTTTTGGGGTAGCTTATGGGGGTTCTAGCCAGCTTCCCCTTGCCAGTGTTTGGCACAGCTTCCTGCCGCTGTTTGCACTGCTGTGGAGGTGATGTCCACCCTCTGCTCATGCCATCATTTTCCCTGCCATCATGGAGCTTCCTCTCGAGTCCATAAACCTAATAAACCACTCCTCCCATCAGCTGCTGTTGGTTGGGTTCTTTCTGTGCAGCAACGAGAAAGCTGACTATAACAAGCCCTCTTCACAGAACATATCAAATCTGGTCTACTCACACGCCATTGGCCTTCAAAAGGGTCAAAGTCACATCGGTGAAGCAGAGACAAACACACGTGAAGTATACACGGTGCACACAGTGAGTATTTGCTGAACAGTGGGTGGTCTAACCAATCCTGCGCCTGAAAGACTGTCTGTAACTGTAGTTCAAATAATCCAGAGAGAAACATCGACCCGGGAGATGAAGAGCACACATGTTGGAGTCGTGTTTGCGCAGGCAGGATCTGTGTCTGCTCCTGCTGTCCTCCATGGTTCCTAAGGGTGACAGGAGCAGCTACCACCGAGGCATCCAAGGGATCCCTGGGCAAATATACCTGCAGCTCTTTTAAGCTGAGCTATTTTGAAGCATTGAAAGTTTGTGGGCTTGTGTGTGTGTGTGTGTGTGTGTGTGAGTGCGTGAGTGAGTGCGTGTGTGCATGCATGCATGTGTGTGTGTGTGTGTGTTTATAGCCTCCTGAGGGGGTAAGGATAAGTACAGCCTCCATCAGCACCAGGCAGGGAAGCAAAGGGACTGTGGAGCCTGCCAAGAATGAGTCGGAGACATCGTCCTGTTTGCACAGAAACCTCTGGTGCGTGCTAACGGCTGGAGAGTGGAGACTGGAATTCAAACACCGGCTGGCTAGTTACTTTTCCAGGGAGGTGTTAGCAGCTGTTTAAATTCCAGAGCGTTGGAATCACATGCAATTCTGTCTTATGAAGTAACTGCTCGGAGTGAGTCCGTGGGGCTCAGGCTGGGAGGTTGATGCAGCGTAAGTGGGAAGGTGAATGCAGGGACACCCTCGGGTCTAATTTGCTGCAAAGGGCAGGTGGCCCAGAGAGCTGCACCTCAAGGAGTGGGAGAAGCTCTCTCTCTCTGTCTCTCTCTCTCTCTCTCTCTCTGTCTTGTAAAAGGAGCTGAGGATAAATGTCCTCGTCCCTGGCAGGTGGAGAAGCCGCAGTCCCTTCTCTTCCTCACCTGCCCTAGGCTCATCTTCCAAACACAGGGTCAGATGTGAGATGGTAACTTTCACATCTGAGGAAGGAGGCCCCTGGCAAAGACCTTGAAATATATGTAGGCCAAGAGGAGTTCAGAAGAACATTCCAGGCCTAGGAAGCAAGAAATAAGCAAAATCAAACGACAGGATAGTATGTTAGTCACCACAATGGCTCCAGTAATGCTATGTAACAAACATCCTAACACCTTAGTGGCTTAATGGAACAATTGTACATTCGTGTGTGTGTGTGTGTGTGTGTGTGTGTGTGTGTGTGTGTGTGTGTGCATGAGGAAGTCAGAGGTTGAAGTCAGGTGTCTCTCCTCACCACTCTCCACCTTATTTATTGAGACAGGGTCTCTCACTTGAACCCAGAATTTGCCAAAAGTGATTAGTCTTGTTAATTCCTTGTTCCTCCTGCCTTGAATGCAGGCCTCCTAGACTGTCCATCCCGTACCCCCACCTCCTACACCTTCAGCTCCCCCACCACGAACTCTCCACCTTTCTCAAGCCTGTGTCTTTCTGTGCATCCCTGCTTTCCATCCTGGGGTTCCTTCAGCTTAAAGCCCTCCTCTCATTACTCAGGTGGTAGGATGCTACTTCCCTTCCCCTTCCAGGCCAGCTTCAGGTGTCATCTGCTTTGTAACTTCAGCCCTGTGGCTCTTTTCCCTGCTTCAATGGTACACCTGAGGCCTGACATCAAAAAATCAGTGTTTAGTGCTATCCTGATGGCTTGGAGCTTCACAGGTCCCCAAGGGCCTGACTCTGTCCCCTGCCCTCGTCAGATATATCCTGCCACCCAAGAAGCGGTACTCACCCCATTTGGCTGGCTCCCTGATAAACTAGACCTGTTACACCCCATACATCCTCAGGCTCATCCAGTAAAATCATCCAGACAGGCCCATTCGCCCTCCTGGGGCAACCGGGGGGGTTTGCCCTCTTGTTCCTCCAGAGCTGACAGGGGTGACTCAGTGATGAATGCCTGAAGGACCCTAGTCCCATCCTGGATAACTGCCACAATGAGACCCCATGTGGTTCTACTTGGCATGTGTATGTGCTGTGAGCAGGCTGTGTGAACCTCAGCTGTCAGGGTCCTGTCAGGCGTTCAGATATCTCTTGGTACTTGGGCCTGATCCTTCCTCACTAAGAAAGGGTCAGAACCACTTCCTTCCTGTCTCCTCAGGCCTTGTTTCAGATCCCTGCCCTTCTTACCCTCAAGGTCAAAGACTGTGGCCCCAGCACCCTGCTTGGCCCGTGGGAGCTTCTCAGGAAATGTGTCCTGGCTAGGTTTCCTGCCCTCCCCTCCCCCTCTACGTCCTCTCCCCCCAAGGCCCTTCCCTCAAAGCTTCTCACACCCATGGAGACACCTGTCATTGAATCTGTGCTTTAATGTGTGACTCTATCTTACTGTTTTCTTTGTCGGTATCTGTACTGAGCTGGGAATTGTGGACAAATATTTCGAGGCTTACCACGAGTGCTTACAAAGATGTCCTCCACAATTCATACCCCAAGGCTATTCGTGTCGTGTCTGAAATCAAGCCAGTCTCCCACTGAGCTGCCTCGCTCAGCTCCAAAGGATGCTTAATTTTTCTACAAATTAACTTGCACAATGTCACACGACATTACAGCACCTTGGAACTTCCCCATTCCGATCTGATCTGATCCGATCCGCGAGAGGCTGACAGGCCAAGAGACCCCGTGATTTTCTCCAGGGACATTTTCCAGTAATGTAACCGATTAAAATTTAGCTGAGCACAGGAGAAGCTGCGGCGGCCCCGGAGAGCATGAACAGTGGTTTGTGCACACTGATAATGTGCTGGTATTTCCCCCTGGATCGCTGGGCCCATGGAGCTGCACTCCACGGACCTTGGCCACTCGCTGCCTTTCTTTTTTTGGGACATTTTCTTTTGTCAGAAGTTGAGTTTTTGCTTCTTTCCCCTGAAACTCCATGCAAATGAGATGGCTATTTTTGCTTGTAACTGCTTGTGGGAGCCTGTGGCAGAAGGCACCATCTGTCCGGGTGCAAACCCTCCCAGCAGAGGGTGAAGCCTGGTGCAAGCTCACTGGATTGACACCTGCGTGTGCCTGTGCCAGGCTAGGCATGGGCTGGCTGCACACTGACAAGCCCTGCCTTCCCCACCCTCAGACTCCTGACCCAAAGCCGTTCACTGATGGCTAGCCTGCAGGCGAGGTCCTGGAGGATCTCCCTTCTGGAAGTCTCAATCACCCCCCTCCCTACCTTTTTGAGGACCTGCACCCTCTCCATCCAGGTCACTCAGCGCCCCCCGATGGTGGAGACTTAGCTATCCTTCTTCAAGGGAGATTTTAAAAAATGGACAATGGAACGGGGTAGATGCAAATACTTTTTGTCAGGTTTTTAATATAAGCAAATGGCTAAATTGGGAAAACATCTTCAGGCAGACCATCTGTCTCAATTTGAGCTCTGAAAAATATGGTCACCTAGTAATGCTCTCTTGTCAGCCTCTACAGCAGAGGAGAGCAGGCAGAACCCCCCCCCAAAGCTGCTGTTTGCCCTGCCTGCGGGGGAGGGGGAGGGCTGGGCCATTGTGGGTGCAGGGTGGTAAGCAGCAGCCCACCTGCCCCTGGGTCCCAGGCTGTCAGCAATGATACACGCAGGCGTGGTTGCGTGTATAAGCAAGTGCCTTTAACAGCTGAGCCGTCTCTGCAGTCCTCATAGCCAGTCTATCACGTGGGCATCTCTGTAGCTCCTACCACAGCCAAACCAGACTGGGCTGGGGGCACATGGTAAGCTACAGCCAAGCCATCCTTAAGTGGCACCCCACTTCTTCAAGCTACCTGGTCCTCAAGATGAAAGTCTGGGGGGAACCTGACTGAGCTGGAGAATTCGCTCCACAGTGGCTCCCTACCTCGGCTGTTGACAGGGGCCCTCAAGTGCCCACCATGAGTGTCCTCAGAGCCTGGGCAGGTGACTGGCTTCCAATCAGAGAGTCAGGAGGAGGGGAGGAGGACACAAGAGACAGACACAGAGAATGATCTAGCCTGCAGTCATTTGCCAAGGCGGCTATAATCAAGCCACAGACCCGGTGTCTTGTCCAATAGAAATGTCTCTTTTGGGGGCTGGAGAGATGGCTCAGTGGTAAGGCAGTCTCCTGCAAAATCTAGCGACCTGAGTTTGATGCCCCAAAATTGATTGCCTACTTAAAGCCAGATGCAGAAAGTGGCATATGCATCTGGAATTCATTTGCAGCATCTAGAGGCCCCGGTGTGCCCATTCTCTCTCCTCTCTCTCTCTCTCTCTCTCTCTCTCTCTCTCTCTCTCTCTCTCTCTGTAAATAAATAAAAATTATTTTTTAAAAAGAAGAAATGTCAGGCCAGGCGTGGTGGCGCACACCTTTAATCCCAGCATTTGGGAGGCAGAGGTAGGAGGATCACCATGAGTTCAAGGCCACCCTGAGACTACATAGTGAATTACAGGTCAGCCTGGGCTAGAGCGGGACCCTACCTCAAAAAACCGAAGAAGAAGAAGAAAGAAGAAGAAGAAAGAAGAAGAAGAAGAAGAAGAAGAAGAAGAAGAAGAAGAAGAAGAAGAAGAAGAAGAAGAAGAAGAAATGTCTCTTTTTCACAGATATGGAGATCAATGTCCACAGAGTTGCTTCCATCGGAGGCCTCTCTCCTTGACTTTCAGAGAGCCATCTCCTCCCCGTGTCTTCCAGGGTCTTCCCTCCCTGAATTCCAGTGTCCTGACTTCCTCTTCATAGGGAGGGTGACACCAATGAGACTGGATTAGTGCCACCCATCTGACCCCATGTTATCTTAATTGTAACTGTAAAGACCCTGTTTCCAAATCCAGCCACACTCTGAGGTGCTAGGAGTTAGGATGTCAACATATACATTTGTGGGGTGAGGACACCAATCCTGCTACAGAAAGTGTGAGGAACAGGTAAGGCCACAGTACCAGGAGGGGCTCAGTGGGGCTTCCTGGAGGCCCCTCCCTTCACCCTCAAGAGAACCCTTGCTAATTCTTTTGTATGTATCGAGGATGCTCTAAGCAAAGTGTGCATGCGTGTGTGCATGCGTGTGTGAATGCGTGCACACATGTGTGTACAGGTATGTGTGGATTCTCTTGCCTTAATATACACAAATCAGCTTCATAAGCATTTTCTGGAGCCGGGACGTAGCTCAGTGGCAGAACGCTTGCCTGGCATTACTAAGGCTGTGGGCTCCATTCCAAGCCCCCTCCCCACCATCCCCAGACAAAAAGCACACTCTGCACCTTGCCTCCTCCTCCTAGCAAGTCCCTGGAGCCTTCTTTCTAGAACCCCTCTGCTTGAATGGCTGCATTTTCTTAACCCCCCCCATTTATGTTCTTTCCAATATTGTATTATGTACTTTCTTTCTGATACAATGCTGCAAGGGTCCCGGTGTATCTGTCGCTCCCTGTGCCTGCCGGTGTGGTTCTGGGCTAAGTGTCTCCTGTGGAATTTTGGGGTCAAAGCTTCAGCTCTGGATAGATGCTACCTGACAGCCGAGCTGATCTCTTGGAGTTTTCCCCCATGCTGCTCTGGACAGGGTGCCCGAGGGCCTGTTCCCACAGCCTCCCTGACATCCTTTTACTCTTGCTAAGCTAACAACGGGTGAAAGTTGCAGGCGTGTGAAATTTGTCTTATTTTAGTGGGGGAAGGAAGGCCAAGTGCAATTCTTACAGCATAAAGTGAACTATTTAAAGTAAATATTTCAGGCTGGGGAGATGGCTCAGTTGGTAAAGTGCTTGCTTTGCCAACAGAAGGACTTGAATTCGGATCCCTAGAAATGCCAGGCAGAGTGGGTGAACCTGTAGTCATAACGCTGGGAAGGCGGAGACAGGAGACAGGAGTTCACTGGCCAGTTAGTTTTCCCTAATTGGCCAATGAGAGACCTTGTCTCAAAACAAGTGGATGGAGTTCCTGAGGAATGACATCTGAAGTGTCGTCTGGTCTCCCTTTCACTGCACCTGCACACATATGAACATA
Source organism: Zapus hudsonius (assembly GCA_004024765.1). Taxonomy (NCBI): domain Eukaryota; kingdom Metazoa; phylum Chordata; class Mammalia; order Rodentia; family Dipodidae; genus Zapus; species Zapus hudsonius. The sequence goes on along the minus strand of PVHP010013373.1, from coordinate 1,513 downwards.
CACCGACATACACACATTGCACACACACGTGCAACCAAGGTGAATGGCTCAGCAGTGCTGAGGCCATTCACAGTTAGGCCTCTGCCTCCTCTGGCAGCTCCAAGACACTTTCCTCCCCCAGAGTACAACCCCACCTCTCATCATTCCCACCCTCTGACCCCGCTGTCCCCTGCCTGCTGTGTCTCTATGGGCTTGAACGTTCAGGGTGTGTCATCAGGGTGGGCCATGCACTGTGCTTACTGAACTCGGTGTTTCTGAGGACCATCTGAACCACAGCATGTATGGCCTGTCTATGGCTAATCGAATGAACAGACCATACTGGGTTTATGCAGCCACCGCTGACTGGCCACTCCCATCACCCTGAGGTTTAAACTGGCACTCCCTAGGCCTGGCACAGCAGAATTCCATTTGCCAATGATACGTGTTCTTTTTACCCCTTCCACTTGGGGGGTGGATGAGTCCGGATAGGATGGTGCTCTGGGATGAGTCGGAGCCCTGCTGAAGGGTCTCATCCTCATCCGGAAGATTCCTTTGGATCCAGGGCTTTCTGGAGGTCAGAGGAAAAGAGATGTCCCTCTGGTTGGCCATGTCTGGGCATCTGGGACTGGTGATGGAGGGAGGGTGTGAAGAGCTCATGGCTGAGTCCCTCTTTACTGACTCTCACTGTGTCCCTGTCACTCTCTTGGCACTGCACCTGTCACCTTGAGTCCCAAAGCAGCTGCAGCTGGTCTGGCCTGACGCTCTCCTGTTCTGGGAGCTGACCGCAGAGACTGCTGCAACGGGACCTTAAGCAGCAGGTGCGCAGTGGAGGCAGGACTTGACGCAGGTGCTCCATGTGTGCCCCAAGAAAGTAGCTCACGCACCCTGCAAGGTCTCCTTCTCCGAGGGCCACCCCCAGGTGACTGTCCTTGCCCTCCTCCCAGCACCTTATCTTCCCTCCCCTGGGTAAAATCTTAGTGATCTGTTACTGCTCAAAAGAACATTCCAAAGTGGCCACGCTCAGTGGTAGAGGAGGCACCTGGGTTCCACAAATAAACAAACGAACAGAAAAAACAATTCCAAAATGGGGGCTGGAGGCTCCGTTTCCAAGATGGCACCCCACATGGCTATTGACTGGGAGCTTCATTTCCTCTCTGACAGCAGGCAAGAGGCCTAGGTCCCCTGCCAGATAGATGGCTTTTTCTACGCAGCTGGCTGGGCATCCTCACAAGTGTGGTGGCCCATGCTTGTATTCCAAACACATGGGAGGCTGAGGCAGGAGGCTTACTGTAAGTTAAAAGTCAGCTTAAGTTACCGAGTGAGAATTTGTCTTGGAAAAAAATTTTTTTAAAATAGGGCTGGGGAGATGGCTTAGTTAAATGAATGTGTTTGCAATGCCTGACAATCTGGGCTCAATCCCCCAGTACCCACATAAAGCCAGATGTACAAAGTGGTACACGAGCCTGGAGTTCATTTGTAGCACCCAGAAGTCCTGGCACACCCATTCTCTCTCTCTCTCTCTCTCTCTCTCTCT
>PVHP010013372.1:0-41054 GCA_004024765.1 Zapus hudsonius | reverse complement strand
TATCCAGAGGTACGGACAGGAGAAACTGGCTGATTACTAGTCTATCCATGGTCCCCTGTCACAAGGACTGATCCAGACGACCCATGGAGGAGGTTATCCAGTTGAGGGGGGAGGGGAGGGCAGTGGGGAATTGGGGATAACAACTCATTGTTTGCCCACTAAATAAATGTTGTAACTCATTATGGACAATAAAAAAATACATAAAAAAGAGAAATAAAATAAGCTGTGTTCCTTAAATGATTATTCCTTCTATGGGGAGGGTGAGACATATTATTCCTCTTTGGATTGCTGAACAGAATAGTTCATTGGAAGGACTCTTGCTAAAAAGGAATAGGGAAATTTTTCCTTGTTTTATATTTAAATAAGATATAAGTATTGAGGGCTGGAGAGATGGCTCAGCAATTAAAGAGCTTGCCTGCAAAGCAGAAGGATCTGAGTTCAGTTCCCCAGTGCCCACTTCCCCCTTGAAGCCAAATGCACAAGGTGGTGCATGCCTCTGGACTTCATTTGCAGTGGCTGGAGGCCCTGGCATGAATATTCTCTCTCTCTCTCTCTCTCTCTCTCTCTCTCTCTCTCTCTCTCTCTCTCTCTCTTTCTCTCTCTCTCTCTTTCTCTCTCTCTCTCTCTCCTCTCTCTAACTCTCTTAAATAAATAAATAAATAAAAGTATTTAAAATAAATAATTCAGTAGGCTTTTTTGTTAATTATAAGAAAATTGACAGGTTTTCTAATGTGTTCTCTGTAATATTTAAGATTTAATCTATATTCAATTGATTTACTTTGGCTAAGGTTTTATCACCATCAACTATTAGCAACAAATTGGGTCCCTGATGTTACATTCAAACAATATAGTAGAAACCACAGACACAAGTGAGCTAAAAAGACTCCCTGTTTTCCATCTGTGTCTCATAGGAGACCATCTTTGTAAAGCTAAGCAACTTCGACTCACTCAAAATTGAGCTTTGCCTCTCTTGTTATTGTATTTCCAGATACCTATGGAAACAAGAAAGACTTTGTCCTTTTAAACAGAACAATAGGAAGCCAGTCAGTGATGATATATGAAGTACATTAGAGTGGACTCCATTCAACGATCTTGGAAGTTTCAGCACATGTTGGGGAGATGACAGATTTTTACAATGCCAAAATGATGGAAAACTAGAGTAGTTTTTTAACATCAACCTATGTGTGATGCTAATACAGCAGTATTTTCTTTCCATGCAAAGCCATAGCTTCCCAAACAATGAATTTATCCCTTGACCTAAATTTCACCAATTCAACAGCATACAAAAGGTTAAACATAAACCATGATTATACAAAGCTCTTAATGTCTATTACCCTAGATAGCTTAGCCAAAACCTTCAGTTCTCTCTCCCAACTATGAAAAATAATGTATCTAAGTGTTACTCTAAGTTCAATGCACATTTTAAACATTTATTGAGCAATATCCCTGGAGCTGACACTATGTCAGACACAAAAATATTATTTTTACTCTTTAGCCACTCAGAATATCATGATACACACAAGTAAAGAAAGTAAGTCAAGTCACATAAACTTCATAATAGAGGTATTCATAAGAGAATGGTCAATTCTAGCAGGAGATTGTACAAGAATATAAATATTTATAAACTTAAGTAGAAAATAAAGAAGGTTTACAATAGCCTAAGTTTTCAGATTCAACTCATCTCATTTCCCTGTTCCTCTTACAATAAACTTATTTCCCCATTAGGAAGATCTCTAAAGATAGACACATTGTTTCTGATTATTTATTCTTTATTAACATTAGATTTTACCCACTAGATTTTTTAAAATTATATTTATTTATTTATTTGTGTGTGCGTGTGGGTATTCATACCAGGGTCTCTTGATACTACAAAGGCATGCCTGTCCCGCTTTATGTGGGTGACTGGGGCTTTGACCTCTGAGTAATCTCCAAGTCACCCACTAGACTTTAAAAATATGCATTAAAAAGTATTTATTCTGGTTCTACTGTGAAGCAAGAATTGTCTTAGATCCCATGGGTAGCATTATAAATCTGATACATATTCACCACCAGTTGAAGAGAAGGAGTATAAGTAAAATAAATGATAACTTAAATGAAATGATTACACATCATAGATGTTATGAAATAAATATAAAATGCTTAATAATATAGTATTGAAGTAAGAGTCTAGGGTAAGGAAAAGACTCAGTGAGGAAGTAACATTTAACAGATGTTTGAATTCACAAAGATAACTACTCAAAAGTCTGTAAAGGTTTTTCCAGGCTTAAGAAATTGTTACTGCAAAGGATATATGCTAGAAAGTAGTTTACTGCAGACATTAAAATAGTGCCATGTCAGTAAGGGGGGGGGGTCAAGAACAGACCTTTCATGGTTCATATTTAGTCTAGGTTTTATTCAGGGCACAATAAAATTATATCACAGACTCACTTCAACAATATGTACATGTGGTACTTTCTGTTTTATTCCACTTACTTTCTTCCCCCTGATCTGGCCAGTTGTTAATTATTAATACAGAAAGCATGCTGGAATTCAATTTTGCCCTTAGGATAGACTTGATGATTAAAGAAAATAATAGAAACATAGAGACTACATTTTTACTCAATATGATTCGGATTCATTGTGGAATGAGGTCTTTAACGTCAGCGAAAACATAGCAAATAAAAATAATCTCGGACAGGATAGAACTAACATTCTGAAGTTCAAGGAAGGAAGCCCCTTGCCTTCAGTCATGGTATACAAAGTAGCATGGCTGACTGAGTCTTTACATTTTTGCACTAATAATTCAAATATCCATTTTTATCTTGATTTCTCTCACCTCTCACAAATTTGGGTGTATTCATAATTTGAAAAACAGTGTTAGGTCACCAAGGAGACTAAGTTTACAAAGTCAAAGAAGAAACTGGCAGTGGCTACACAGGCTTTTCTTCTTTGTGAAGACAATTGACTTTAACTTTGAACAAAGTCACTTACATGGTGTGTAGTCTATAGGCTAGAAGTTGCCTGGTTTTAATGATGCTGTCATAACACGTACTGGCAAGAAAATGTGTCAGTCTCTGCTGTCATGATCAAGGTTATGCTTAACACCTCCCACAAGGAATTTCTCAGCTACAAGAAACATCTTTATAGAGCCAGTTTCCAAGCACAGTAAGAAGTGGAAGCATATTCCTCTCTCAAATCAAATAGCTCCATACTCTGGTTTCTTCTCAGATCACAGCTCCAGTTCTACAAATACAAAAGAAAGAAATTAAAGAAGAAAGAAGAAATACAGAAGGGAGAAGGGTGGAAGGGTAGGAGAGAAGGGAAGGAGAAAGGAAAGAAGGAGGAAAGAGGAAAGAAAACAAACCATTTAGACAAGAATATAATTTCAACTGATGATTCTCTGCACTGAGATAATTCCATGTTCTGTGAAATCCAGTTGGTGCAAAGTTAAGTCAAACCTAAAATTTATTGCTGTGGGAATCAAATAATATTGATTTGGAATTGTTTAAGGTTTTATAACAAGCAATCAAGATAAGACTTTGGGGAAAATGTTAAAGCCCCCTCATTTTTTTCCCGTTATTTAGGTGACATCAGAAAGACTTTAGCAGCTATAAATGCATAGAGAAAACAATTGGAGCTTGACTAAAAGATCTAAGGTAGAGAAATCTATCTGTCAAATTATAATAGTACAATTTAGGTATTATGTGATCTAGTCAATGTTCCATATGGAGACAGCAATAAGCATCTATTTGGCTTTTTTTTCTGATCTTATAAATAAATGTTTTAAGTATCTAAGACAGTCTTTGAAAAACTTATATTGATATAAATGGATCTCTTTCCAGAATACGGCATCCAAAAGAAACATCAAATTCTATAAAACTATTGTATTTCTTTAGTTCATTGAAGACAATTATATCATGAAGAAAATGATCCAGCTAACAGAATTACTTCCTTTATAGTAATTAGTTTCCTTTGTACAGCTATTATGACCACATCTTGTTAAATTCTGTCACTCAATGGGAATTTTGATGACAATGAAAATATTTTAATTCCTGGTTCATTTTCTATGCTGTAAAAAAATATCATATTAAAATTTTTCTATCCTTCCACATGAAATTCTGAAGCTGGTTTGTATATGAATTGGGAAGGAATTTGAAAATGTTTTATATGAAAGATCAAACAGAATTTTAGCCTCTCATCCCATTCTATACCACATTTTTTTCTTTGACATTATAGATTAAAGGCAGCCACAAGCCCATACATAAAAAAGGGATGTCTGTGTTCTGATAGAACAAATGAAGACATTAGAAGTTTGATACATAACTCTTAGTTTCCCAATTGCTTCTGCAGAAGAATTAGAGGCAGATGATATTAAGTATGTTTTTAAGGTAATAAATAATCAGGCCTCATGGTGCAGGCCTGTAGTCTCAACTACTTGGGATCTGACACAGGAAACGCAAGTCCAAGACCTGTGTGGGCTACAATGTGTATTCCAGCCTGAATGCCTTAAGAAGACTCTTAATCAAAATACAAACAGGGGGGTGCTCTTCAGAAAGAGTTCAGAATTTAAAGGCACATGCTTACAAAGCCTGTTAGCCTGGATTCAGTTCCCCAGTATTCACATAAAAGCCAGATAGACAAAGTGGCATATGCATCTGGAGTATGTTTACAGAGGCACAAGGCTCTAGCATGCCCATTTTCTTTCTCTTTCTCTCTCTCAACTATCTATCTATCTGTCTATCTATCTATCGTCTATCTGTCATCTACCATCTATCTGTATCATTTTCTCTCTCTCCCTGTCTCAACTAATTAAATAAAATATTTTTAAAATTAAAATTAGAACAAAAGCTGTGGCTATAGCTCAGTGATAGAGCATATGACTATCATTTAAACTACTGTTACCATAAAAAGAATAATTATTTTCATTTTTATTAAATATTCAAATGTGCTATACTTAATTAATGTATGTTTTATATATGTGTGCATCTATGTAGGTGTATATATATAATTTTTGATTATCTATTTCCTGTTTGAACCTTTAAATATGAAACTAATTTTAATTGTATTGGCACATAAATTACCTTGTGTTTATATGTTACATATATTTACATATTCAGACATGGAAGCCAGTATTAAAGCAGTGCCATTTTACTGTCATTTATGCAAATGATCAGTGAAAGTATAGTTCTAAATATATGATAGATTTGTATGTTCAATAAGTCTACTGTTCTTCATGCACAGTGTCCTACAGGAATGCCAAGTCCCTATTACACCACTCAGCTGTCTTTCAAAGCTGGTCAGCCTTTCCTGTCTGCAGGAGAAATGGAACCAGCATCTTCTCCTTCCTTGACCACAGCATTAACTTCTTTACTTGTACCCAGAAAGCCAGTCTACATTGTGGCTCAAAGACACTCATCCACATCTCTAGCCAGTTTCAGAGTCTCTGTAATTCTAAAATCTCAAATGGGTTTTCTTTTTTAAAGCTTCTAGAGTTTCTGGTTTATGTAGGATGAAGTTTTGGATCACTGCGACCTACAGATTGTATGTGTCATGTTCTGTGTACCCTTTTATCCTACAATCCATTATGTTATTTTCACTTAGGGCATTTGCAAGTAATATTAATTTTCCCTGGAATTCTTTGGTTACTCAATGCTCTTTGGCAGGTTTTATGTGGGAAGGAACATATTTCAGCACCTAACCCAGGTTTAACATCCACTAGGTGACTGGCATAGTAGGTGGTCACAATTATGTGAAAAGCATGAATAAAACATGAGTGAAGGAATGAAGGAACAAATGAAAGATACCCTGGAAGCTATAGTTAGACAGCTGCTAAGACTATATCCTGCTCCAGTGAGTGAGATGTGGTAAAACTATTCATATTATTTTTATCAATGGTTAATTATGCATATCATTGTTCCCTAGCGTGCAAATTTTACCACAAAAAACTTTCAAGAGTAGTGTCTCTCCCCTTGCCCTTGACGCATGTCAGTCAGCTCTCATTCAATCCATTTTTTTTTAAATTTTCAAATCAGTCATAGTATCAAATAGGAGCTTTCGTTCACCTTAAAGTATTTCTAATCAGAGACCCCAGGAAATATTTCAGAATAATAGAGAACTGGAAACTGTCCCAGGCATCAGATCCAACCTGCTGACAGTTTAAGGTTATAATCTATTCAGAGGAGGAACACTTCTAGGTTAATTTGTTTTGTACAAGTTCTAAGACAGTTTGCTCATGCTCACTTTCTTCCTGATAGTTCAGCAGTCTATAATAGCTTTGCTGAGCTGTCAAGGGATGGGACTTTCCAGCTGTTAAAACAGCTGTCATGTTCACCCCTAAGGGATCACCGCAATTGCTAAAGTTTCGGATGTTCTTTTTCCTCCTGCATAGAATCTTCAAAGTGTTTGAAACCTTTTCCTGTGAGAACTGGTCTTCACCATTCAGTGTTGTTTCAGGTTATCCTGTACAAGTGTGAGCTGTGTGGGTCGAAGTGCTGTGAAGACAGTGTTTAAAAGGAAAACAAAAAGGAATTGGGGCTAGAATTTGTAAGGGACAACATTCATTCTAGGTACAGTGGGCTCAAGTGTACATGGTTCCCAAGTTCAGTTAAAAGATCTAGAAATTAAAGAAGGCCAATCAGAAAGAAACGTGAAATAGGAAAGATAGAGAAATGTGTATCAATCACTGAATATTCTCCCATGTCCCCATGAACTTCAGAATATACGCAAGCATATTGTAACCTCAATATTATTGATTACGAAGTCAAGTCTGTTCAATAATTTTAAATTTTGTGAAAATTTCATAATAGATAGTAAAAAGATGGGAAATTGACCCAGACCTCATATATGACATAAATGATGCAGTCACAAATCTTTTAAAAAATTTTGGGATAATTTCACCAAAATACATCATTTTACAGAAAAGAAAACCAAGCAGCAAAAATTAATCAATTACATAAATTATAAAGATAGACAGAAGCAAGGATTAAGCCACATTTAGGTATCCTGGTTAGTATTCTAAAGTCCTTTACATTATATCACAGTAACAAATGTGTTTAAAAAGCAAAAGATTTCATCTTTCATTTTACCAATCAAAATCTTTAATTAAAACATAGGAGGACCTATATTTTAGCTGTGGATTAAAATTTGCAACTCTAACCTTTATGCAAATAAAAATTTTCTCCCTCTCAAGAAGCTGAATATGATTTTCACATTGACATATATTAATTAAATGAATTTGACATTCAAAAGTAACAGAAGAATTCAATAAGCAGTAAAATGTGTACATATTTAAGTACTCATAAATTCATTTTTAGAAAAAAAAAATTTGTGTTATACTCACAGCCAACAAATTACAAAATAAAAACCCTGATACTGTCTGTCTGTTCCCACTAACATACTGTGTTCAACTATAGTTTCAGCCATCTTTCTGCTCTTCCAAAATTAAGAGGATGATTACAGTAAACCCCAAAGTATCTTTTGAATCCCCAGTCTCTTTAATTACATGCATAAAACAAACATATATGTTTCCCTTAGGTGTTTCGATTAGAGTTATAGTGACATAAATGTATGCTGAGAGCTTTTAATGCCATAACAAAAAATATGACATAAGAAAATGCACTTTATTAAGTCCCCACTATGATCAATTGGGGTAATAATACGAGCACTACCTATAATAGTAGCTATAGGTTTTTTTTCCTTTTTTGCTATTATCAGAAAGAATACTTGAGATCTCATAGTGTCACGTGGCCTGTGTTTAAAGAAAGTATCTAAAGTGGTTTTCTTGGGCTAAAGGTCGAAATGTTTCAAACATTGTCACAAAATCATGATCATTAGCTATCAATTCAAATTCTGACTCACAGATATCATCTAACAAGAGGGCATTTGCTTATGTGACTCCTTGGGACAACTCCATACTGAGGAAAACTTATGAAATCCATCATAAGCGTCTTCATACATTATGTATAGGCATAAACAGAGATACATAATAAATACATGAAACAACAGTGGGGCAAGGTAAAGACTGGATGAACCCACTCAAAGTTCCAGACTGGGTGATGATAATGGTCCAGTGTTAGAATTGCTGTGAATCACAGAGAAGTTGAGCATGAATCTTCTCAATTCATGAAGGGTTATTGATACAGCCTTCTGAGATTCCTGATTTCAGCTCATATCCTCTACATGGAATTCAACTTCTTGGTCTATATCCTCACTACCTGTGTTGTATAGGACCTAATGATGGCATCATTTCAGAGGAAGACTATTGTAGTAGCTCTTACCTTGTAGTAATGATAAAGAAAATAAATAGCATATCTGCTTTCTTTTTATCCTGAAAATGTGCGACTGAAGCAGAAGGGACCCAAGACTTGGATAAAACACTAACAATAAAGGCATGTAAAATACAATATCTAGGAGAGAACAGAGCTCCTAGAGACTTATTTCAGGGGTTTCACCTTGGGAAGGACATAGGACTAAATGATGTACTCCACATGTGCTCACTCATATTTGCCCACCTTCCCTCCATGAGTCCACACGCATGAACTAAAAATCATTGTTTTAAGAAATAAAAATGATTGAATGGCTATGGCTGTGGGTCCCTTGTACATAACTACACACTTGAGACATGAGAGCCCGGCTGAAGAATGACCTATCCATGGTCCCCCTACCACAAAGACTGATACAGATGGCCCACGGAGGAGGATATCCAGCTGACTGGTGATGGGGAAGGGGGGCAATGGGGAATTGGTGATAACAACTCATGGTTGGCCCACTAAACAATGTAACTCATTATGAACAATAAAGAAAAGAAAAAAAAGAAATAAAAATGAACATTCAGGGAAGTGAGAAATGAAGAGTTTCTGTAAGCAAAAATGTGCTTCAGAGTTAGCACCAGTAAGTGACCTTGGATACCTGGAAAATATTCGCTGAGTATTCCTGATTTATGACAATTTTGGAGCCCGGAGGGACTTTAGATAACTATCACTTATTGAGTGCATATGATGAAGCAGGGATTTTATTTAGATTATCTCATTTTTATCCTCACATCAACCCTGCAGTAAGGACTGTTCTTATCATTCTTTTAAAGACAGAATAAATAAGTTTTGGAGAGCCCAAGAGACTTACAGGGAAAGGTTTCCCCGAAGGGTAGGAGTTGAGCTGCACATTTAGGCTCTAAATCTGCACTTCCTATTCTGACTCTGGATCCCACTTATTTTAACTTAGTTTCCACAAGGAACAACTCCACTTGGGATTCTGAGAAGTTAATTATCTACACAGGACACACCCTTAACAAAGTTGGACCTAGAATGGCCTCCATGCTCTTACGGGTATCTTCCAGAATTGTGATTCAGCTTTCTATAGTTTGCTACTCACACCTTCAAAGATATTAAATGGAAACTGCCACGAATAAGCAAATCTTAAATTTTAAATTTTTTCCTGTTTTGAGTAGTGTATAAAATCTTGTGACATCCTACTTCATGCAGCCTGGGAGGTTAATCATTCCTTTATCATGAATAACTAACTAACTATGTATGTGTATATATATATACACATATATATATATATATATATATATAGCTATACATGTATATATCTATTATATATATGTATATATGTATATATATATATGTATAATCATGATATACTGCATGCTGTCAGCCACTCGGTAGCCTCCTCAATTAAATACTGAAAATCGTATCCACTACCATGATAGCACATGCTCATGCTGATGTTTAACTTTCTCAGAGAAGTCTAATTTTACTTCATCATGTATACATCACTCATCTCACTTCATATCATTATGTAATTTTCCATCATCAGAATGAAAACGTGTGTGAAGTAATGATAAGAATGAACTGTGTGAGTGAACTGCAAGAGGGAAAATGGGTAAGAACTGGGGGAATACTTCTTATGAACCATATAAATAACTTCTGAGGATATTGCTGTGAGATGCTTTTGCTGCTATGTACCTGTCTTGTAACTTGCCCTGAGGTTAATCAGACAACCATGGAATCCACTTGTTTAGAGCAACGTGAATAGGTTTCCTCTGCCTTCGTTTCCCTTACCCTGAATAGCACAGATGGCCAATGTTAATAGGTATGTGAAGAGATACTGACTGATCATAAGCTATGCTCTTGTCTTACTTCCTCAGTGACCTGGTTCCATTCCTGACACTGAACTATGTGTGCATGAGGGAAATATGCTGACCAAGTTGAAGGCAATGCATGAGGCCTTCAGGACCAATAACCCCGAGGAAGAGCAACCTCAGTAAAATGGGAGTGGGAGAGGGGATACATATTTTTAAAAAATAGAATTTATTTTTATTAAAAAGTAACAAATTGTCCCACATGTGTTGAAAACAACAAGCAGACATAGTGTGATTGTATTTGTGAACAGAGTGTGTTTTCTGGTCAGCAGAGTCCAATAGGTCATACTTTAGTTTTATTCCTATAACAATTATGTAAAGAAATATTTGGAGTCAAATGTTACTTGCCCTTTACTCACAAGTTTCCTGTGTTTTACCCATGGACTACTAATTCTTCATGTATTATTTTTTCTGTTCAATAAATGAGTGCCTGTCAGCAGAAGACACAGTCGCAGAAACAACAGAGCAGACAGAAGCAGCTGGTTCACCATTGGTTAATGACTCAAGATTTTCCTTCCTGTAGGCTCTGCTCCAAGAAGCAACTAGCCCAACCTTGTAAAAAGGATTCCAAGAGTTATTTTCTGTAATTCCAGAGTAGTGCTCCCAATAGGGCAAAATGGTGATATGGTATGGTAAGACATTCTGAGACCAAAGCAGGAGAGTTGAGGCCATATTCATAGAACTTTCTTGTGGCGATACGAGGGATTAGACTCAGGGCCTTGGACACACCAAACAAACACTCTTCTCCATAGCAATTCCCTTAGTAATTATTCATATAACATTAATATCAATACTTTATAATTGCTTCCTTCATTGATTTGTATTTCTTTTTTAATATTTTATTGGCTTAAAATTGCATATATTAACACAACAATATGCTCAATATCAAAGGTTCTTAGATGAAGCCATTGGATCCATGGTGACATTTCTACTTATGCATTAATTATTCCCCCCATGACTCTTACATTCTTTCAGCCACCTCTTCCGCAAATTTCCCTGAGTCATAGTGGGTGAGTTTATATTTTGCATAGTTATTAGGTTTTTAAGAGTCTGTAGATTTGTATTTTGGACAATTTTGGACCCTTGGGGCCTCTCTCCATTGTCCTTCACCAGGTTATCTGCCTTGCTGTGGGAGTATCTCTTGCCCCTCATCTCACTTCCTCAGAGGTTGCATTAGGGCTCTAAGTGGTGAGTTTGAGGTGAATGGTCTCCTGCTTGAGTGTCCCCCTTCAAGACATGTCCCCACATTCACCAAGTATGCAGAATTCTTGATAAGAAAACTTCAATTCAAGATGTAGTTTTATTTGAATAGAATACTAGCTGATTATTGGTCATAAAGTAGACAACATTATGCTAAATATTGTTGGGAAACAAGCCACCATCTGACCTCCAGCCAAAGCGCTAATCCTATACGTGTAACATTGCCTCACCCTTGTTTAACCTTTGTTCATTGTTTGCAACAAGCCCTATGCACATGCCTTGTCCCTAAGTATGATGTGTGTCTAGGACAGTATTCCCAAAAGTAATGCTAACATTGGTCACTCAGTTGAAGTGATGGAGCCTAAACAATAATGGTAATCATTGGCGGAATCCAATGTATTCCTAGGAATCTAAGGTAAAACTAATTTTTTTAAGTCAGAAAATTTGTCTATTAGCAGGAGGAAGAAGGATGATCAAAGAATGCCTTTAACATAATTTGACCCATGACAGGTCTATTATGACTCAACCAAGATGAGGGGAAAAAGACCAACAGAATAGAAAGGATATTTAAGGAAGAAGAGGAGAGAGTCAAAGCCCTTCAATGGCTCTACCATGCTGTTTGTCCAGCATGTCGACTGCATCATATTTACTCAGAATTTAGAATACGCAGTGAGCACATGAGATAAAATAGGAATCAGATATTTCTCTTGAAATTCCTCTGGGAAATGGCACTACAGACACTGAAATGTAACATTTTTTTTTTCTAGTTTTGATCCAGTTCATGGTTTCTTTCATTGAGTACTCGATGAAGTGACTGCTTACTTGAGAGAAATTTTGTGTGAAGAATCGACTTCTTTCAGCACTGATATCCCGCAGGGCTTCATGCAATGGTCTCACTTGGACTGTGATCAAGGAGTCAGAAAACTCCCATCTTCCAGCAGTCGCCTGCCCCTGGGCATGTGCTGACTAAGTAGAACAGTAACAGGAATCTCCCACTACTCTCCCTTGTCAGAAAAACCAGCAAAGTGTAGTTTTCATAAATTAAATATCTGTTTATGATGTGATCCAGGTTCTTGCTCATGTACATACTCTTCAATAATCACAGAAGGTTTAAGTAAAACAGAAAATCATTACTCCCTTGCAACCTAAAGTAACTAAATAGAATGGTAAAGTTATGCATGTTATCAGTTTATCTGTTTATGGATAAATAAACAGACAATTGGAAATATCTAAAACCAGACCTACTCAAAAGTCATTAGGGAAAACTAGACTATGTGGGGTACAAAAATATTATATTCTAAAAGTGAAAAGCAGTGAGAAGGTTGACAGTCATATTGAAAATAAGCTGTTCTCTCAGTGTTGGTTTTATCCTATTATTGACGTCAGCAATTACTACTGAACACTGTGTGAACTCCTTCTTCATTATAAACTTTATCTTGCTTGTATCAACCATGTGCTGCAATCAGTTTCACCCTGAGGTAACCTGAATGCTTCCCACCCCAGAAACCCACTGCTATGGTTTTCATCCCTTGAGAGTCTCTGGCTTTAGAATCATGATGGTATCAGAAAGCTGCTATGAATCAACCAGGACCTGCACATGTGCACACTGGATGAGGAGCTCACTTCTCAATGAGTAATCCTGAATCAGTCAGTCACAGCTAAGAGCATGTACATAGATTTATTTCCCTTGTTTCTGGAAGTCTGGTATGTAATCCTGAATTCAACATGCTTGTCATCATTACAAAATCCTCCATCATCATTACAAAAACAGACCATAGACAATATCTCTTCTCTGGTTTTCTATCTTGAGCACATTAATGTCTCCAAATAAAGAACCAGAATTCAAGCTTTTGGGTGAATTCCTATTACCTATGACTTGTGTTATTCAACAGACACTCAAATTAAGACATGCCCCCAAAGGATAGGAAATAATCCAGAAAACAACTAATATTTAGTAGACATATATGGTGGCACTGATGATCAGCATTTAATCTTAACGCTGAGCATATACTGGCTTGTGCAATTCACTTGTTCCACCACAGATTTCTGAAGTTGTTACATAAGGGCTGAGTTTGGGATTAGAAATTAGATAACACCCAGCAAAAAATTAATGTACCTCAAAATTTAAGAAGTACCCGAATTCTTGTCTACAGAGTTAAAGAATTAAAATCACAGAGAAACAGAAGTTAAGGTATAGTGGGAGACTTTATTTAAAGAAAAATGGGGAGTTATAGAGTTCTCCAGCCACCAGTATGGGGAGAATATGTGAGAGAGTTTTAGCCAAAATCTATACTGTTTAACTAAACAGGAAAGAAAAGAATGGATAAGAGAGGGCTAACATCATGAGAAAAAAAAAGGTTCATGTGGGAAAAATCTTGAGCCCCCTGCCCCCTTCTTTTAAGGCCTGAAAAATGAGAAGTCCTCCTCCTAGGATGCCATGTGGGAAGAAGAGACTGGGCTTTGTTTCAGTGACCTTTTAAAAACTTCCACCAGGTAAGTCAGAGAGATAGCTGAGTGGTCTATACCTGACCAATCAGTTTTGACATCTAGGTTTGAGCTCTGATTAGAGACACCTCCCACTCAAAGGGAGGGGGGTCTATGGAGCTTGTCTGAAACTCTCGCAGTTAAGAGATCATAGATTTTACAGATGTTAAATAGCTAGTAAGAGATCAAATAAAAACTTCAAATTTTGATTCCCTGATTGGAAGTTCACCTTCTTTTCACTTTGATTTGAAATTTCCCCATTACAAACTAACCACTGTAGTTCATTGTGTAATTCTACACAACGGGCTAAAATCCTCTACCTCAAAAGCCCTCAGGCACTGAACACATGCAATTGTTTTAAAGATAACCATAATAAACATACTTTGGCTTGCTTTGCATACCATGTGAAACAGTACCCAACATCTGCTAGCCGTAGATAAAATAAACCATAAGCCTCTGCACAATAACACCCCCTCCAAGCTCCTGCTGTCTCCTTGCAGCTGTCTCTGAGCCTCCATGCTGTTGACTGACATCAACTAGGTGTCACTAGACTTCCTTTGCTGCCTTCCAGTCCTTCTAATTCCTGTCAAAGGGTCACAGGAATAAAGCCCATATGTTCTACTGCCACCTGGTGGTCTTATTATTTTGTTCGACCTCAAAATCCTGGAGCACTATACATTCCCACTCTAGCTTAAATATTGCTCTGGTCTGCCTGCTTAATATAACAAAAATTGCTCTTAAAGGGCAGAGAGAATAATTGAAGATTAGGAAGCACAAAGCAGGCACAAACTCTATCACATACATACCAACAAAAACTGCTCCAAAATGAAAATATAATTTGGTGCCAAGAAAATAGATCAAGATGACAAGGATGGCCATCAGGCCTTAAAAGGATTGTGTTTGCTACATATCCTGAACCAGAAAGTGAAAAGTTCAAGGAGAGTTCCTTCTTTAGTTATATAAGTAGCTACCTGGTGTACTATTAACTAAAAAATTACTTATTGGATCTTCATAATTAAGAGCAATGCATTTTTTTTTCATCTTTTTGAGAGCAATTTATTTTTATAGCTCAGAGGCCAATATGATAAAACAAGAGGAGTTTTAATAAACTTGGGGAAACTTTTTGCTCAAATATGGAGTAGATAAGTTAATTAGGTATAATATTGTTTTACTACCTTTCATAAAAGCTTATTTCTGCACAAGATAAGACCTCTTTGACTCAAGGCTGTAGTTGCATGGATTCAAGGTCTCTATTATACTAAATTTCAACATTTCTATTGCAGTCCTTTAAAAGATTCAAAATATTCTAGTTGTTACTAAATTTAATAATCTTGTGAGTTGGTTGATTTTGCTTGTCAACTTGATCCGATTAATAATTGTGTGTCCATTTGCGAGGCATCCTTTAGGTATGTTGTGAGGAAATCTCCAGAGACCTGGATAAATCATAAAATACCACCGCTAAATAAAAATATCCAGGCTTAAAAATCACATGCTGGATGAATCTATTTAGATACCATTATGAAAAATTCAAAATCATAAATAAACTCAACAGATTAGTGTTTGAAAGAGGTTTGAAAAATGTGGGTCAATCCATGTTTATTTAAAGATAGTGAAATGATTTCTCTGTAGTACAAGAGTAGTGGATATACAGTATTATACACTCAACAGAGCTATAAAGTTTTACAACACAACAAATGGACCTTAATGTGTAGAATGCTAAAAAGTCATTTAAAAGATTGTATGACCCAAGAATAGAAAAAACAATCAAACTTTAAAAAAAACATATAACAAACTCAAAAAAGGAAGTGAATTGTGAGTACTGGCTTGCTTAGCTATGGAAATGACCAGTCTTCAAAAATAAAAATAAAAAGGATACATACATAAGAGTATTACTCATGAATATGTACAATTATATGTACATGTAAAGAAAAACCTTAAAAGCCCTGTAGTTAAGCAAGTTGCTTTGTTTATAAGAATATAAATGGCCAACATGTTCTTGTAGTTTGAATTGTGTCCCTAAAGAAAAGATATATGAAAATTCTTTATAGATAAAGTTTTTATCTATAAAGATATATTGTTGGGGAGGTAAAGGACCCCTGTCTCCCTGCGGGTAGCCCAAGTCTCACCTGCCAGCAGGAGAAAGGTATCGATTGGGGAGAGGTGAGGCATATGGTCGGACAGAAACAAGTGACCAGGAGACATATTGGGCAAATCTCATTTTACTTCAGCAC
The DNA here is from genome assembly GCA_004024765.1 of Zapus hudsonius. Classification (NCBI taxonomy): domain Eukaryota; kingdom Metazoa; phylum Chordata; class Mammalia; order Rodentia; family Dipodidae; genus Zapus; species Zapus hudsonius. The sequence goes on along the minus strand of PVHP010013372.1, from coordinate 25,019 downwards.
CCATAGCCCTTTTATAACCCGAGGCTGCGTTGTTCAGCCTATTTCTCTCAAACAATACGATTCAAACTTTTTTGGAAGCCAATCAGCAGAGTACAGCAGAGCAAAGTATCAACAAACAGGATTAAGGTTTATCAACTATTACTTCTACCTTCTGGGATTAAAGGCGTGTTGGGATTAAAGGCATTGCCACCTGGCTTTATTCCATATTCTAAAACTTAGCTTAATGTTGCTCAGTTAGGCTGAGGCCCAACAATATATTAAAATTCTTTGGAATTTGGGTCTTCAATACATGTAGTGAAATTGAGGTTGTTCAGGCGGCCCTAAACTCACATGACTGATATCCTCATAAAAAAGGGGCAAGAGGCACAGAGACACACACACAGAGAAGGCAAAACAGCCACATGAAGATGGAAACAGAGACTGAAATTATACCCTGTTACCAGCCTCTTCCTTCTATTCTAGAAACAGGAAAAAGAAAACCTCTTCTAATGACACTGAAGGATCACTTCCTTGTTCAAACCTGTACTTTGCATTTGAAGTTTCTAAAACAGTGAGACAAAGGTGCCTTCCTTGTGTTCCTGGGAAACTAGCACATATGTTTATTGAGACTGAAATTTCTCACTCTAGCACTGAGAAATTAGAGAAAGGTAATGGAAATATGTTAGAATGGCCTGTGTAATGACCACAAGAGCAAATATTTAGCTTAACACAGATATAGATACAAATCTCTAGACAGACATCAATGTAGATTCACATGGATGCATTTGGAGATAGTAATTTAGGATTAAGGATTAATTTACTTATAGAAAGACCAGTGGTGGAAAATGGCATGAGAATCATAGGTTTAAATTCTAATTCCTGGTGGCATATCATTGCTAAATTCTAATCCATCTCAGCAGGTACAATATAGAAATCTATCTCTATAAGTTTCCAAGATCAGACCTTTACTAAGAGGTGGTTAAAATGTTCAATTTCCATTCACATTTGGTTACAAAACCTTCTCCATTTCCACTAGATTAGATTCCCACTTGGTTCACATTGTAATTTATCTGCCTGGATTCAAATCCCACCTCCCTCAATGTGTGCGTTTTGATCCAAACATCTTGCCGTTGTCAAAGTTGCCTAAAGTGTACTGTTTCCCATCCTTTGTTTGTAATATGGAAGAGATAAGAATATCACATATCTGAGAGGATTCAATGTAAAGACCAAACTATAATCTGTATAATAATATAGACTGGTGTACAACAAGAATCCAATTAATGCTAGCTAAGAATCAACTTTCTTTGGAAACACTTCTCAGAAACTATGTGAAGTGTGTGCTTGCGTGCGTGCATGCATGTGTGCATGTATGTGTGTGTGTGTGTGTGTGTGTGTGTGTTAATGTTTAAGGATACAAGATGTCTGTATTAAATGCCTACAATTTGGGACAACTGGATCCTAAAAACTTAACTGTGATAATTCAGCCAGTTATCATATAATGGTTTCTTCTTGCCAGTGGCTCATTGTGACATCATGCTACAAAGAAAAATCATTCTGAAGCAAATCCCAAGGAGGTGATTCCTAAAGGCCACACTTTTTAAGGAAATTTCTTCATTCAAATAATGTGTCTCCCCAGTCTCCTTGATTTACAGAAATAATAATGCCCATCAAGCTGAAAACTCCTCTTAGTCCTTCCTGTGTGGGGTGGTCATTGACGATGACTCAGAGCTTCTGTTGTTACTTAGTTTTCCACAACAGCTGAAGCCCACATCTGAAGCCATCCATGACATGCCTTTCGAACTATGGCAGAACTCTTACCCTATGGTCTACTTACACACCCTAATTCTTCTCAGAATAAGTAGACTTAAGCCAATATTATTTGTGTTAATTTTGATGTGACTTGCTTTGAGTCTTTTTTTTTAAATTGATGTTATGCATTTAAATTTTGTCTCTACCTTTTGGTAACAACAGCATTTCCACAAATAGTATAAAATTGAAAATAAATTTGTATTTTGTTGTTAAGCTTACAAATGTGAAGGCAAATGCCAGGGGCAAGGCTTACCAGATGGAAAGCACTGGATTTTGTAGAAGAGAATTTCAAGAACCACTGTACCCAGTGGTAGGATTTAAGAGCAAAACAAATAATTAATCTTGAATTCCTATCATTCTGATCAAGAATAATACAACAACCACTGGTAAAATGAAGGACCATACTGTGGGTGTTTAATGAAAGTGTTAATAACCATCTTGTCTAAACTCAAACAAGTATATATATATATATATATATATATATATATATATATATATAAGAATATACTTGTTTGAGTTTAAATATATATTTAAATCCTGGCTAAAGGATTTGTCTGAGTTGGATATATAATTAATAGAGGATCATACAGAGTGGAGGGAAGCTCATGGGCACTATATTCATACCTTGCTTTGAATGTCTAGCATTCTACAGTTGGCATTTCCTTCCATGTATAATACATGAAAGCTCCGTACCGAAGTGTGAGCTTAATTGTTGAATGAAAGTGATCTCAATTTCATCTCTTAGCAGTCCTTCATGGATGATGGACAAAGGTTATACCTCTAGAGATGAGAATAAAATCAGAGCAGAGGAGCTGTGATTTACTTAAGATAACAGGTGACTATTCTCATTTGTACAATAGACTTTAAAAGAACAAGCTTTCAGAGAAAGACATAGATTTTTTTTGACCTAAGTTTCTCAAGAGGAAGTCAGTTTTTCATGGATTGATTGTCTCACCATCATAGTCCTTATGTGAGAGATGAAACTTTCTGCTTTACACACTTAATTTTGAAACTGTAAATGTCACTGTTGACATTATTTTGTTTTTCACAACAGCTGAACCCACATTTTATGCATATAACATATATGTTCTAGAGAACATATAACAATGACCCCACAAAAAGTAGCACTAAAACTTAGCACCTAAAAATAACACACATTCATAATCTCATTTATAATTCTGATTAAGGCTGAGCTCGACCCTCTACATAGTGAATTTAAAGATATGGTTGTCCACAAACACTATCAAAATATGATTATACTGATAATTCGCTCTTCCTAAGAAAAGGATAATTTTTTAAAAGTCAGTATTGTTATTGCTGATGACAGCTATCGTGTTCTTCAACTCAACGCAAAACTAGAATTTGTGCAAGCTAAGGTGTCCTTGCTCCAGCAAATACCCCCCTACACACACATATACACTCCTGCTTATGCAATCAACCCTAATTACACTTAATGGGCCACAAACGAACAAGGAATGAAGTAAGAATGAGAGGTAGATAGAGGCAGTGATGGGAGTGAATATGACCAGAATCCAGATCCAGAATACATTTTATACGCACACACACACACACACACACAAATATATATATATATATATATATATATATATATATATATATATATATATATATATATATATATATTTGTTAAAAAATAAAATTAAGTACTATTTGCCTGCTGTTATTATTTAAGACAAAAGGAAGAAACGAGGAATTAGACATGATTATGTTTTGTAAGCCTGTAATCCTAACACTTGGAAGGCCAAGGCAGGACAATGGTAAACTTGAAGCTTGCCTAAGCTATGTAGCAAGTTCCAGGCCAACATCAGTGACAGGGTGATATCCTCTCTACAATAATTAAAAAGCCAAACAACCAAGTAAATGAAAGAAGATGTCAACTGCCCCCATATATATTGAGTATATAAAAGAAAACTAGAAAACATGTGATTTGTTACAGCTTTCTTGAAATACCTCTTATGAAGTATGGTGATTACTCCATTTCTACACTCCTTTATATGAGTACATAGTTATAACCTAGGATAAATTCCATACAGAACGAAACACCACTCTGCAACAAGAAACATGCATTCCAAATCATATATACGCAAGGGCTATGCTTAGTAAGCCTCAAAGACCTCACAAGTGAATTGTGTAATTCTATTAGAGTTTTCTTCATCAGGTTAAACTGCCAAAGTTTAGTTCTTACTGGAGAAATGTTGATTAAGGTCCTCCAATACATTCCGCTACAGATAGAATAAAATCCAAGTCTTTAGCATGGCTTCCAAGGTACAGTAATTAGATTTCTACTAAATTTTTCATAAATGAACTCTTTACTCTCAGACCTTAGTCACACATTAATACTTTTAGCTTTTCATTCAGTCTACACTCTTTCATGAATTCAATTTTTGAATTCTCTATCACCACTCATTTTCATATCTATTCATCACTTACTGGCCATCTAAGTATCCTTTATTCAAGAAAGCCATAATGTTTTGTAAGCACCTTGTAAAAGATATTTATTGTAGTGCATTCTTATGAACTCAATAAAATAAATGTTATTATTGGATGAGTGAGCTTCTAACCATTAAGCCAGGATAGAGACAAGCATGGTTGGGCAAATATAATGAACTGCTTGGCACCATGTGTGGGATGTAGCAGATGCTCAGTAACTATGCTCAGAGACAGAGCAGTCAACCAGCCAACAAAAATTATTACTGATGCTGCTACATTGTAACTTCCACTTCTGATTTCCTAATTCATTGACTGCTCTTTGCCTCCCTTTCACTCCCTCGGTATTCTATATTCTCCAAGAAGCTGACCATGGTCCATTTAGAATAAATGTAATTAAATGGGATTTCTAACATTTAAAGTATGTAGAAACATAACTAAGGCTGAATATAAAAATACAGTTGTTTAGAAGTGTTCTTTTCTTTATGAAAGCAAGCTAATAGTATTACATACAACTCTGTCTCTTTTTCATCCTAGATAGGTAGGGCCTAATATCTTCTCTTTTGTAGCTTGAACATATTTAAGTTTAGATTGGTATCTAGTACAATTCATGCAATATATAATCCTTGGTGCTGCAAACTCTATTTAAGAGTCAATCATATGAAAGGAATGAAAAGATCTATCTAGGGCTGAAAAGATAGTTCCATGGGATTAGGAGCATTTCCTATACAAACATGAGGGCAGGAAAGAAAGCTCCCAGTTAATTCCCCAAGACTCACAAAAAGAAAAAAAGAAAAATCAGGACATGTCTATGCATATTTGTAACCCCAGGCCCACAGGGGACCAAATAATCACCAGAACTCATAAAGCAAAACAAAGCAAAACAAACAAATAAAAAAGGAACAAACTCCAGGATCAATGACACTCTGGCTCAAGTAAGAATTCAAAGAACAGTTATACAACAGAACACCCAGTTTCCTCTCCTGTACCACCACAGGTGAGCACACCCTACCACAGGCAAGTACACCCCTTCACAGGAGTGCATCACTTCAGAGAAAAGCATTCCCTGATGCAGGGCCCATACATGCATGTACACACCACATAACACACAACAAATCTATAAGGTGTAATGTTAATCGGTAGGAAACACGTAAATAAAATATGGTATACATACAAAGTTTAGAGTACATAAAATTTATTAAAGAACAAACTAGGTATTTTGAAAAGATAATACACATGGTACAATTTCATGCAGTTAATGAGTGGAATAGGGAGAAGAGTGAATACCTAAATATAAACATGGTCGTAGAGAAAGGATAAAAAGATTCATATAAAAATTATCATTGTGTTTACATGAAACAGAATTGTTGTTAGAATAAAATAATCTTAAATTCTAACAAGAAATTAGAGAAATTTCCCAAAAGCTAATCTTGGATGGAATACTTACATAAGTTAGATATCCAATGACAACCCATGGTTATAGTAACACAAAAATAGCATAAACGATGTATAACCAACTCAAATGTGATCAACAATTGCATTTAGTACCAAGGCAGGGATTCTGAGGTGCATGTGCCTGATCTCATTGCCATTTTATTGCATCCTCTACGTAGGATCTATTTGGAAGTATGTTAGAAGTAATACCTTCTTGTTGCAAATGATCATGTGTGAGCTCATTGTCCAGTCTCAAGATTTCTCCTGTTGAGAGTAAACAGACTGTGAGTAAACTCTATGGTCTCTACTGCTTCATGTTGTTTCAATGACCAGACTTAATCTAAAAGGTGTTAAAATTTAAGTGAGTACAGTGATGGATGATTTCAGAGTCCCCCTTTAACTTGTAAGGAACTTCTGTTGAGAAAGTTTGCCTAAACAGTCTCCATTAATTCCAGAATGGATGATGACATCAACATCAAGAAGTGTCCTCATCCTCTATTCACAGTGAGGAAATGGAAGGTTGAATCAGCCTCCCTTCCTTCTACATTTGCCCAGCAGACTGGAACAAAACGAACCCTCTCCCTGCCTCCCTGAAGCGTCAATGGGACACTTATTCCAAAAATAGAAGTCTCTTAGAACTTCAGCTCAAATTGATTGTAACATTATGTCTGCTATTGGAAGCCTTTCTGTTAAGCCTTTTTCTATTGTGATAAGACATTTGAGTCTCCAGTCCATTTCCTGTGTAATTGTTCAATCTTAGATTATCAGTATTATTTTGAAGTGCGTGCCTGCATTTTAACAGGAGATGCTGCAGCCATGGCTGAAGTTTTAATACCTTTCTAAGTAGGTTGAGCTTTATAGCTACTGGACATTTCCACAGGGAGACATAGGACCACTTTCCAGAAGCATCTCAAAGGTAGACAGTTCAAGCTGCCTCTAGTCATGTCACCGAAGCAGTGTGATGGCCATTCACTCAGGGTATTCATATGGCCGTGTCAAACCAGCCCCAAGTGCCTGCTTTCTTCAATAGCAAACACAGTGCCTGAACTACTCACATTATTGTCTCAACTCTTGCTTTTACTTTGCCTGTGGGACAGTCAGACAACATTCAGGGTTCCAACCAACAATGACACAAACTCACAGGAGGCTTCATTTGGCTCTTGGCAGGTGAAGAGGAACTGGAGGAGAAATGTCAGTAATCACTAAGTCTGACTGAACTTCTAAGAACAATATTAAGCCTGCAGTATTGTTTTTGTAATTTGTGTTCCTGTGTGTGCGTGCGTGTGTGTGTGTGTGTGTGTGTGTGTGTGTGTGTGTGTGTGTGTTCTTGGGGCATGCATTTGCCACTGATTTTGCATATGGAGTTCAGAGGACAACCTCAGTGTGTTGGTCTTCTCCTTGCACCTTGTTTGAGATAAAGTCTCTCTTTTCATTGGTGATTGTCACTGAGAAGGCCATACTAGCTAATTTCCAGGTTCACAGTTCTACTAACACTGTCTCCAATACCTGGGATGCATTGGTATTATAGATACAGGAGCCTGTTAGTGAACAGTTTTATATTGGTGCTGGGTTTAGAAGCCCAGAATAACCAAGCAGTGCCTTTATCAACTGAGCCATACACCCAGTCTTTGCAATACCAAATTTCCAAGCAAATAAAGATTTGCTTAATCAAATTTTCCAATTGCATCAATAACTTTTAAGTCATTTGAGTCATATCAAAATATCCATCATCTGCTACTTCTACTAGAAAAAAAAATGTTGTTTTTACTCCTAAAGTTTGTGTGGGCTAAGAACTACAGCTCAATATAACTTTAACTTTAATCTAACTAAAACAGTCTAGTCTGTTCACTGCACTGTTGGATTTGAAAGCAAGCTATAGACATGAAATATTTTGTTTTAAATGCCCCTGTTCTTCCCTCTATGTCAAAAGCAATAAATAAATAAATAACCAGGAAAGAAAGGCCTCACAAAAATTACTAAAAAAAGTCTAAATTTTGAAATAAATCGTAAAAAGAGATCAAGAAAAATGGTTTATAGACCAAAGAAGGAAGAGAAAATACATCTTTCTGTGCCAAGTATCCAAGTAAGAAATCAAGAAAAGGTCAAAGGAGCAAGGGTATAATGGAAGAACAGATTAGAAAGTAAGTGATAACCACATTCTTCAAAATTATCAACCAAACTATGAACGAAAAATATGTCATGTTTTTCTCAGGTGAGGAATCTAAAACAACAAGCAAGAATGCAGAAAGGGAAAAGATTAAGAAACAGAAGGGAGCCCTTGCAGAGGAAGTATTATATACTTTAATGAAAATCTCAGAATGCAACCAACTATCTTCATGATTAATACATACTAATGAAATCTTCCAAATATTTGAACTGTCTTTAAATCTCAAACCAGGGTTCCCAAATGATCCTCATTCTCTCTCTCCCTCCCCCCCCTCTCTCTCTCTCACACACACACACACAAAACAACAACAACAACAACAACAAATTTAAGACCTTTCTGAATTCAAGGAATCTTATGCAAATCATGGAATTCACAAGGGTTGTGGACACCAAGAAAGCAAGGCCCCATGCAAAGAAATGTAGCGATTTCCAGAGCATAAAAACTGGGGAAAGGTTGCCTAAAAGAAGACAACCAAGACAGGGTATAATGGTGAACACCTTTAATCCCAGCACTCAGGAGGCTGAGGTAAAAAAAAAAATGCAATAAGTTCAAGGCCTATGACTTTAGGGCATCCTGGGGCTACATAGTGAAATGCTGCCTTGAGAAAAAAAGGAAGAAGAAGACAAACTATAAAGAAGAAATCTCTCAGCTCCAAAAAATTGCTAATTTAAGCTGGGCATGGTGGTGCACACCTTTATTTAGTCCCAGCACTTAGGAGGCAGAGGTAGGAGGATCATTGTGAGTTCAAGGCTACTGTGAGACTATATAGTGAATTACAGGTCAGCCTGGGCTGGAGGGAGATCCTACCTCAAAAATTAATAATAATAACAATAATAATAGTAGTAGTAGTAGCAGTAATTTGTCAAATTAGTTTGTTGTTGTTGTAATAAATTATTTTTGAGCAATGTACTATTGAGTCCCTAATGCCCCAAGAGATGACATTTGGAAGTAAACCTTTGAACCTTTGGAGGATAATTTGGGTATATTAACTCATGAGGACATGGTACTTACGGTGAGACAAATACTCAGATGAAAGAGGAAGAAACAGGACTTCCCCCAGTGTGAGAGAAAGAAGGCCAAGTGAGGAGACTCAACCAATTTAGACGAGCCCATCCATATGTATCTCTGCTATTACACAGGTACCCAAGCATGCAGAGATTCCAGTTCAAGTATCCCCAAGACTGCTTGGAGTGTTATTCTTAGTCGGTGCCCCAGGAAGAGCATGTTACTATGGCATGCATGCCATCGGGTATGGAAATAGTTCAGGGGCCAGCTCTTCTCAAGGTGTTGGCTGCCAGGGATGGGATTTGTGCCCTGAGGTATCTCTGGGCATTCCTGGATCTTCACAATGTGGGCTAGACCCAGGGAAGAGGATGGAGGGAGGTCATTTTACACTGAGGATTTTCTACTCATATTTTATCGCAAGCATTTCAAATGCTAGTCAGACCTATGTACACATGGAAAATATAAGAAGTCTGACTTAGGACATATACATCAATTCATGACAACGGTTTCCAATGAAAACTCACACCATTTGCCCTGCTTTTAGAAACTGCATTCAGAGAAGGTGGGATGCAAAATGCTATGTAATCAATCTAATAAACATTTGAAAAATACAGCTGTTCAGGAGTGAAAATTTCCCTGAGTGATAATTGTGACTTAACAATATCTGGAACCCCTAAAGGTTTTAAACAAGACAGTTTTAAAGGGAAACAAAAGATATGTGAGGATCAATTTACATTTTCAACCTATAAAGCATAAGAAGTGCTATAAAATGTTGAATGTAAAATTCAATAGAGGCAGAGAGAAAAGATAGAAATTTCTCATGAAGGCATTGTTCAGGAGATGCAGAAAATGACATCCATGACTTCAAGGTTTAGTGCCAAAGGCAGCACTCTCTGAACCCTCTATTACTGGAAGAGCGTAAGAGAGCTAGGTAGTAACACAGCCCCGTGGAGGCTGTCCTGCCTCTTTACAATATGGCATCGGAGAGGTTTTGGAACTCAATAGCTTTCTTGCAAGTTTTCATTCTCCAGCTTCATGGCCATTCCAGATAAACATCTGTGCTTCCTATCGTGTGCCGGGCACATTGCTGTAGAAGTGATAGCAAATGGCTTGTGCTCCATCTGTTGCCCGCTGAGGTAACACTTGATTAAAACTTTGCAAAAAGAAATTCAGTCCCATTTCGACTTCCACACTGTTTGATCCTTAAAAAGGCAGGAAATCACTCAGCATTGATAGATCCGTGGGGTTTCTATGCATTGTTATAATTTATATATATATATATATATATATATATATATATATATATATATATATATATATATATATATATATATATATATATATATATATATATATATATATATATATATATATATATATATATATATGTCTCTCTCCTCTCTCTCTCTCTCTCTCTCTCTATATATATATATATATATATATATATATATATATTTAAAGTGGCCAAATTTTTTTAATATAAACTTAGTAATAATGGGGGCAGAGATACATTTACTTTATAGTCACAGAAGTGTGGATATATGTGGATATTTTACAGTGTTATTAGTTCTCCTTAGCACAGAACCCACACCCACCATTTTTCCCAAGAAGCATCTTCCTTCAATATGGCTGTGTCACATTTAAAGTATAATGATGTTCAAGAAGATAATACTAAATAAAGTTTGAATTAAGCCTATTATCTTATCAGTATGGACATAACTGTTAATGTTGTTTGTCAAGTGGAAATTTTAGAATTTAGTGTGTGTGTGTGTGTGTGTGTGTGTGTGTGTGTGTGTGTGTGGTCATGCCAGGGTCGCTTGCTGGTGCAAGCAAATGGCCATCCAGATTTAAGTAGGCAACTGGGTAATTGAATGCTGTCCAACAGGCTTTGCAAGCAAGTCTTTAATCACCAAGCAATCTCCCTAGTCAACTGAAATGGTAATTTTAAATAATTGAATAAAAAGAAATTTTTCTCAAAAATCACAAGGCTGTGAAAACCAATTGCTGTTTATTAAGTGATATATTAAGTAATGTTTACTACAAAGACATATAAAATTGACAGGGATCATTGTTTCATGATGCATGAAACTATCACTGGATAGTGGTGTAGGTTGATATAAGGCAGAAAAGACAAAAAAAATATTATTCAGTTTTATGAATTGAATACCTCAGGGTTTGAAACAAGAGCTGAGCTTGTCTAATCCAAAAATCTAAAAGTTGAAAAGACTCCAAATCAAAAAGGTTTTGAATGCTGATACAAGTGGAAAAAATCTGTGCCTGATTTTGTGATGAGTTGTAGTAAGCACACAAGCAGAGCGACAGCTTGTACAGAAGTGCCTTCAGACTACTGCTCTGTGTGAGTGGGGTACGTACACCATAAATAGACTTCAAGCTAAGACATCAGTCCTAGTCCCAAGATAACTTGACTATGATTATACAGTATTTAAAGAAAATCTGAAATCCCAAATAATTCTAGTACCAAGAATTTCAAATAAAAAACAACCAACCTATATTTAAGAGTTCATCAACCCTTATTTATTTTTAATTAGCAATCAGACAAAAGTTATATGGAGAATTGAAGTGTTCATCGATTTAATTTAAAATTAAAAATATAGTTAGATTTTAATTAAAATAATATTTTGGCCTTTTTGAGGTTATATTCATTCAATGTTTAGTAATGTGTTTACTTTCCCATGACTTAAACTTGGTAGCATTTTCCCCTTTCTTGTGATTGTTTTACTTGAGTAAATGAAAACATGCAACCCTTGTGATACTAAAAGTTCCCTTTAGAGTAGTAATAGCTTCTGACATCCAAAACTCTTGAGTAGTAAGTACGCTATGTCATTATTGCTTTTACACGTGCTATGTCAAGACTAGATGGTCAATTTCCCTGGGAAATGCTCTAAGCAAATAAAATCATGAAGATCTTTTGTTGTACTTTCTGCTAGAAGCAGTGAACAATAGCATCATAAATGTAGCATCTTTCTTGAAGTTCACAAAGAAAGTAAAATTAAAAAAAATATATGTGGAGAACTTCAGGATAACAAAGGAAGAAAGGACAAATGAAGGAAATTCCATCTTCAGTTGGCTCCTCCTCACAATCTTTCCACCATATTTTCATCTCAACATCTGGAAACTATCACAGGTTCTGCAATACAAGTGGATGATAATCATGTCAATTTCCTTTAATAATCTGCCAATTTTCCACGGAAAACCTATTATGGGACAGATACTCATTTAAAATACTAGAAATAAAATTGTCAACCTAATAGACAACTCTCATGGCATTTATAGTCCTATGAGATATCATTTTCTTCATAATTTTTTCATGGCCAAGGAATCCTTGCCTAGTCAGGACTCGTCAGAGACCAATCACCACAGCAAGTCTGATAATCCATGAAAAGTCATTGGAGACAGACGACAGTGATACCCAATACAACCCAGGGCAAAGATCCAGAGATACTTAAGTTCTCAACAACAAAGCAGACTCAAAACTCACCCACTATGACCCAGGGAACTGAGCAGAAGAGGGGGTGGAAAGAATGTAAGAGCCATGATGGTGGAGAATATCCAGAGACATTGCCCCTCAGCAACAATACACAAAGAGGATGGAAAAAAATGAAAAAAACTGGCTCCTTCTGATGCAGTTCATAACCTCCTATCCTATGGACAGATCCAGTATGTGAACTGAGGGAGGACCTCAGTGGGTAAGGGACAGAGAAGAGGGAAATGGGAACACAGTCACAAGATTTGATCATACAATTTATAAACTTATTCATAATAAAGATATTTTAAAAAGAATCTTCAATTGCTATTAAAGCGGCTCATAAAAAAGAGGTTTATTGAAAAGTCCAAGGATCTCCACATAATTTCTCCAAGAACAGAGTCTTGTATTGAAGTTACTTCCATGGGAAGGCACAACTTTCAGTTTCAGCTTTTTATTAAATATATATTTATTGTCCATAATGAGTTACATTATTTAGTGTGCAAACAATGCGTTGTTATCCCGAATTCCCCAATTCCCCCCCTCCCCATCCCTGATCAGTTGTATATCCTCCTCCGTGGGCTGTCTGTATTAGTCCTTGTGGCAAGGGATCCTGGATATCCTAGTACTCAGCCCGGTTCTCCTGGACCAAGTGTGTTGTTACTGAGGGGTGCCATGCCTCTAGACAGTCTCCCCCACCACAGCTCTCACAATCTTTCCACCCCCTCTTCCGCTCAGTTCCTGGGACCTATAACCACAATCATTCAATCAACACAGGATAGGCCATTGAGACAGAAACCAAGGAGTTTCAGCTTTTTTTATGCTACATAGCATACTCAATAATTATTTCTACTGTGAGGCTATTTGCTTTATATTTTTATAATGTGAACTCTAGTCCCAATCTAGATAACTTTTGGGTTTCTATTTCCTCTACTGTCTGATGCTAGTCTTTATTCTTGGCTCAAATTGTTCACAGGAAATTTAAATTAACAAAGCATTGTTGATTCCAACTTTATGTTGGCTGTCCATCCATGCTCTAATGTTCTGAAGATCCCAAAGACAGATAGGAAACAAATAAATGTGGATATAATGATCACTAATTTGTAAATAAAATTAGACCTGTAATTTAATGTATACTTCCAGAGAATAGCAGTAATTCAAATTATGTTGGCAACCATCTTTTTTTAAGGAATGTGCTCTGTGAGCAGATTCAGTCAGTTATTATACAAAGTAAATAGGATTTCTGTAGTGCACATCACAAACATAGTCCCCACTCACTCCACTCCAAAAGAGACAAGGATCTTTCCTTTTGAGCCTGAGTGCTGACGTATAATGTAGTTAATAAGAAAAAATAAATATTTAAAATTTTGATTGCTCTAGTATGAATATTTCTAGTAATATGATATAGCGTCAGTACTTCAGTACTCTGACACTACACATTTCTCATGGTTTAGGCGCATAGAAGTGTGTGTGGTTTAAGTAGAAGCAAAGAAATTAAATCAAATGAAGGTAAAAAGGACAGTGTATGTTACTTAGGCATTTGAAGGACAGAATTATAAGCACTTTATATAAATGAAACTAGTGTGATATGAATTTGTAATCATATTAATGACAAGTTATACAGAAGTAATTAATAAGCTCATATAACATCAGTATAAAATATGTAATGCATTCCCTGAACATGGATTATACCATATTCTCAAGGAAGGCAATCATATCACCAACAAAGTGAAGAATAGTGCTTAGGAATGAAAACAAAAACATAAACATTATAATAGGTTTTAGACTTCCAAAGGTTCAGCTCATAGAATAAAATATATAGCATAATCATTATCTTAAGAACTTCACTTTGGAAGTGACAATTAGAAAAAGAAAACATTTCTCAGGTGATCAGGCATTAGAAGGGGGCAATAATTAAAAATGATTGGATTGTCAATCAATAATATACAATACTCTAGTGTAACTATTGAGTGGGAGTGATGATGATTTTAGAACAATCGTTCATGTGAAACCCAATATTGTATAGCTGCATGCCAAGGAAGACTAAAGGGGTGACATATCCTAAGTCCATGTAATGTGCTAGTCACATATTACATATATATTATATATAATATGTAATAATACATATTAGTCACTAGTCAGTAACATGCTATGAATTGGTCAACCTCTGAAAACATTAGGGCAATGCGTTGGAGATATGAGACATTTAATCTAAGAGACATTTAAAAGAAAGACATGTAATTTTCTTAATAAAGGAAAATTGTGATGCAAATTTTAGCACAGGATCCTATATGACCCCTCTTCTGTGAGAGTAATAGATGGTCTTCAAGAATTTGTTCATGTGATGTTAGATCAAGTTCAAGCATTGACACATTGTCTTTCTTTCAAGTGGTCTAGGGGATCAGATAAATAACACTCTTACACTGTGATCTAGAATTGGAGTAGGCAAAAGGGAAGACATGATAGAAACAGGGTGCCAATAGGCAAGAGCCTACTTTCTATCGCAGATCAACTATCTGAAAGCATCAGCAATGCAAGGATGGAGGGCAATGGAGATTGTATTCAGTAAGATGTCAGAAAGTGATGTGATGCATCTTGGTGAAGTAGGAGTCTTGTATGAAGTATCTGTGAAAGAGAAGAATCTCAAGATATTCAAAGAATAAGTGCCAGATATATCAAGAGTTTGGTGTCACTGCTTGAAGTGACTTCCCATAATGTAAACTTCCATTTCTTCTCCAACTACCTAAGACTCAAAGTCACTGTGCTGAGAGACAAACATATCAGTTCTTTATCTACTTTTCAAACAAAAATTTCAACAGTACAGAAAATTAAGGGTAGTATAGAAGAGTTAGCATCTTAAAAGTACTGATAAACCTATTAAAACAATTATGAATAAATGGGCAAAAACAAGATTCAATAACTCCCACTTCAGATGATATTAAATAATAAACTAATGTATTTATTTTTATTTAGAATTATTCAAGCTACAGATCCAGGGGAAGTCCCATAAAAGTGAAAGAGGCTGGTCCTCTTTCAAAGGTCCAAGTAGAGAGAAAAACCCATTACCTACACCACACACACAGATCAGGAATCAGGCTTGAGGGCCAAGGAGAGAATTTCTTCTCCTTTATATAGGCTTAGGGTGGGGTCTTGCAATCCTATCCCAGATTTAATGGCTTCCTGAGTCTCTGAAATTTCCTTCCTTCATGGCCCACATAGGAAAGGATGTTTACTTCCAGCTTCTTTGAGCTTCTTTACATCCTGCCCCTTGCTGAGAGGCTGCCTTCCTGAGAACATCCTCAGAGACCCACCCAAGATAATTAAAAAGATCAAGTTGACAACAAAACCTAACCATCACAATGTCAATAGGAAATGTACTTCTTAGACCACAGACCTCACTACTGAGCCTAAAACCCAAGCTCTAACTGAGCTGAGCTGTCAGCTGACAGCATGTTTCCACCACTACAATAGCCACTTAGATGGTGGTTTCTCCAACTCCCTATGGGCCACCGCTGCATCACCTTGCCTACAGAATGAATGTTTTTACCAAGCCCTACTTCCATCACAGATTTGTAAAGAGAAAGATGCTAATTGTTTTAGGCTACACAAATGTTTGCTACTCTGCTGAGTTGATAAAGAATAAATATATTCAATAATTGTAAAAGTTATGCATATTGAAAATAATGATTCAAGTTTTGGTATACTTAGAAGAAATCGGAAATGAATACTAATGATATTATTTTTGGAAAAAAAATAGAAGTATGCATGGATTAAAAGAGAAATCCTCTGTTGACCACCATTGAAATAATTTTAAAAACAAGTGGTTTTTTTTTCTCCTTTTGAGATGTCTAAGATTTTCCTTTTTGTACTTTTGAGCTTTGGTGCTCCTTGCTTGCACATTCCATATTGTTACATATTTTTGAAGGAATGAACTTTTCTCACCATTAGATAATGCTCTTCTTTGTTTTCCTTGCTCTGAGATATCTATGATATGAAATAATATCATAACAATTCCTACTTTATAAATAAAGTTCATGATATATTTTTCTATCCTATTACTGTGAACCTATCTATGCACTTGTAGCAAATGTGATTTTTTTTATATAGGCACCACATTGAAAATCTCTCTCTGTCTATCTCTCTCTCTTTTTCTCTCTCTTTCTCTCTCTCTCTCTGAATCCTAGCTACTATCACTGTCTTCTACTTGAAGAATTTTGACCATTTATGTGAAAGGTAGTTGCTGATCTGTTAAAATTTAACTGTCATTCATTGTGTTTGGCTTGCTTCCTAGGATTTTCTTTTATTACTTTCTTAAGGCTCAAAGCAATATATTGAGAATTCCAGTTTTATTTATTTATGTTTTTATTATAATGTCACTTTATATAACTTTCTTTGACATTGCTGTAGGCTTTGTGCTATATGAGTAATCTATCATGATCTTTGAGTGTTAACATATTAACACTTAAAGTGTGAAAATCTTCCTTCTATTTAGGTTTCCTGAACCTCTCCACTTTAAGAATAAAATTGTCTTTGTCTTAAGTGTTTCCATAAAATTTATTTAACATTCCATCAGATAGCATTATAATTCAGATTCCACCACCATGCATGATTGTTAAACTCATAAAGATTTACATTTAAATTTACCTTTATTTTAATACATTTGATTTTCTTTCTATTTGTGATAGTTAATTTTGGTAGTTGTATTCATTGGTTTAAAGATGCCTATGGCACTCATAAAGTATTCCTTTGTATGTGTGAAGAGGGGGTATTTCCAGCGAGAATGGACTGAGAGAGGAAGGCTGTCCTGAATAAAGGAAGGAAGGAAGGAAGAAAGAAATGAAGAAAGGAAGGAAGGAAGAAAGGAAGGAAGAAAGAAAGGAGGGGAAAGCACGCTGCATTCACCCTCTTTGTTCCCTGATGTGTCCAGGTGTGAGCAGGCAGCTTTTCCAGCCCTGTCAATACAGCAGAGGACTGCTCCCATAATCACTCCTTCCAACCTTTAAACTATGAGCAAAATAAATCTTGTCTCCTTTATGCTTCTTCTTGTCAGGGATTTGGTCACAACAATGGAAAAAGTGACTTTTAAAAACAAATTGGTATCAGAAGTGGAGACCTTACTGTGATAAATCTGATGTGTCAGGTAGCTCATTGGAACTTGTTTGTGGGAATGAGCTATGTGTGAGAGAGAATGCCTACAACGCTGTAAGAAGGACTTAATGGGTGTTTCTGGTAGATTTTTCAAAGCCCAGAACACGGATTCAAATGAGGACAATGAAGGCTGGGATCATGGGTATTCAGAGAAAAATGAGGACCCTCAAGAATTGTGTTAGACGGGCTGGAGAGATGGATCAGCAGTTAAGGCACTTGCCTCCAGTGCCTAAGGGTCCAGGTTCAATTCCCCAGTACCCACATAAGCCAGACCCACAAGGTGGTGGCCCTGGTGCAATTTCTCTCTCTCTCTCTCTCTCTCTCTCTCTCTCTCTCTCTCTCTCTCTCTCTCTCTCTCTATTTGAAAATGAATAAATAAAATATTTAAAAAAGAATTGTGTTAGAGGCTACGTTATATTCTCATAAAAATCTGTCTGTGTTTTGCACATGCCCTGAAATTTTGAGTGGCAAACCTGCCCTGAATGTAACCAGCACCATCCTATGGGATAGGGTCCCCGACTGAATAACAGAGGAAGAAACAGAAAGTGAGCCAACAAGAATCCCTCTCTCTCTCTCTCTCTCTCTCTCTCTCTCTCTCTCTCTCTCTCTCTCTGTCTCTCTCTCCTTCTCTCTCTCTCTCTCGGTTTCCTGATCTGCTCAGATATGAGCACGTAAAATCATGCTCCTGCCTCCATAGCCACAAGCCATTACTGTCGCCATGCCGACCCCATCATGGTAGACTCTACCCCAATACCAGAATCCAATGTCAACCTTACTTCCCTCATGTAGCCTCTTCTCAGGTATATTGTCACAATAAGACAAGTAACTTACATACTATTATTTAGTAATATATTTTCTTCTTACATTTTCTTTGTCAAAATCATTTTTATTCTCCTTTTCCTGAAGGATGAATCCATTGTTAATATTTTTTTTCTTTCAGTATTTGAAATATTTTGTACCACTTTCTTCTCGCCTCCATCGTTTCACCTAAAAAGTCTACTGACATCAAAATACATCTATACCTATCTATGATATATCATCTCTATTTGACTGCTTTAAAGATATTTTCCTCTATATAGTTTTTTTTAGTTTGCTTATAACCTATTGTGATGAATTTCTTTTGCTTCTTTTCTGCTATTTTTCTATTTTATCACATGGTTTAAAAGATTTTGTAATTATTTCTCACCAATTTAAAATATTGAGGTTACTGTTAGACAAATTCAATATCTGATTCATCTAAGTGTTGACATCTGTGATTTTCATCTGTGATTAGGATTTTGATCTTTCTGGCTCTTGTTATTGTGAGTGAATCTGATTATATCTTGGACTCAGTCAACATTTTGTTGAAACCCTTGAATTTATTTGATATTTCTACTTGTCACGCTATTCCCTTGTTGAGATATCGTGTGATGACTGAGTGGGTACATATGCTTCTGTTCCTGTGTCGGCTTCCAACACTTTGCTACTACTTCAATGAGGCACATGGCTTCACTGAAGGCAGGTGGGTGGAGATTTGTTTTCTTTCATCTTACTGCTCTCCTTTCTGTGGAACTGGGACACCAACCTTCACAGTCTCATCATGCCTAAAATAGAATGGTAATGGATATATCCCTGATGGTCCCCAGGGACATCCATCAGGCAGGATTCTGAGGACTCACTCACATTTTATTGTTGCTTTATGGCAGGGGAAAAGCTCCATTTCCCATTTGTCTTCATGACCCCGTGATCCTCGGTGACAGCAAAGACATAGAGCAAGTAGAGTGGAAACCAATCTCTCTCTTCCCTTCTCCTTACACCTAGTGATGCTAGGAAGGCGAGATCACAATTTACATAAAGATTTTCTCACCTTGTGGCAAAATGGGGCTGATTTTTACTGTCTTATTTACTATTTAATATTCTGTTGGATAGTGATAAAAAATAATTTAGAGAATTTAAGAGTCCCAATTTATATGTCCCAGTTCAGCCCCACTGATATGAATGGTGGAGAAGAATCAGGCCCCTCGGATTCATTCAACTTGACATCAGGAAGGAAGAGTGAAGCCCAGGGGTAGGTCAACTGACCTTGTACAATCTTGCTTAGTTCTACTGCTGGGTAGTGACTTCGTATCATGTTCCATGCTGCTGACACTACATAGTGAAACTGAGGATGGAATCAGAGTGTCCAAATATTGTCAAGTTCCTTTGCTAGAGGGTTTGTTTTAGAGAGTTAGTGATGCTGGACATGCTGGTGGAACTGAGACCTCAGAAGTGACTTGTCCTGGATGAAGAAACTCAGCAACTTATCAGCATGCCTTTCATCAAGCACTCACTTCCAAGGTTCATCTAAAGTTCACTCCCATGGGAAACTCTCCACAGTAGTGACTTTTTTCCTCACAGCCAGTCAGAGAGATCCAGTAAGCATGACATCACCTTATATGACACATAATCCCACAATCACATTGAGCTTTTCACCCTGGCCATATTCCATTGATTAGAGGCAAATTATAGGTTCTGCCCATGCACAAAGGGAAGGGATCACATAAGGGCCTGAAAACAGAGATAAAGAGACGGGGGCATCTTATGTCTTTTGACCACATAAAGGCAAAGTAAATATTTATTGAATAAATTGAATTAGTGATTCCCCAGGAAAGAACCCTTGCATTATTCAATTCCTCAATAGACAAGTAAAATGTGGGAAATATTCTACTGATTTTATATGCAAGGTCTGAGGAGAAAAGGGAGAGGCATTAAGTAAAGCATAACAGGTTTTTTTTTAAAAATTAAATTTTGTAATAATTTTTTCTGTATTGAATACATTATTTTATTCAAAGAGAAGCTAGGAAGTGAAATGTTAAATCGCCAAGTGAGCTTATGAGTTTCCTGAAGTTCTGCTTCAGTGCTCATTATCTGTGAGCACATCTCTCAATGTACTTGATTTCTTTTAGATGAGGTAGAAAGACCTCTGACATTTCTATGCACTACTTTAATCAAATCTCCATTCTCTGCAATGATTTCAAAGAATTTATTATAGGCCCAAGGAAAGTCATGAATGTCTAACATTTCAAGCACAATGGACCCACTTGGAGATAGAGGTAGAGAGGAAAACAAGAAGCCAGAAGTCTTAGATCCAGCCTCTTTAAATTCCTCATGCTGAAGGCAAGATATTGTCCATATATGCTTTGGAGCAAATGAAAGTATAAATCTGATGACACATCATCTTTTTGAGTGACACATTTTCGTTTTTGCTATACATCAACTCAAAATTGTCTTGTGCCAGGGAGAAACTTTATGCATAAAATATATCATTTGGCAGATGAAGATATTTTCTGTTTTCCTAGATTCCATATTGTTGTGGCCAGGTAATTGGATTGCAGATATTTTGGTTGAGGTCTGGTTGATTAAATGTATGGCTGCAGAGGAAAAACAATGTTTCCCTCCGAAGGTCAAGGTACATTGAGGAAGAGAGGGTATCAAGAACATAAGAGCCACAGGGTGAAATGTTGCATCCTCCCACCCCCACCCCCAAAAAAGACTTACTAGGTATCCATGATCTCATAGTGATTACTGATAGTGCCACTGAGGAGGTCCCTCAGTAAATGGGGACAGGGGAGAGGGGCTAAGAGTATAACTCAATGGGAATAGGACCAAATTTAAGTCTTTTCATATATTGAAGTTTTCAATAAAAAAATCACTTTAATGCCTTCAAACCCTGACTTCACTTGGGGCAAAGCAAGAACAAAGATAGATGTGTATCATATACACATCTATATTTGCAGTAATACTTGGCTCTCCTTAGAGTTGTAGCTTGTATAAACATATGAATTCTCTGATGCTTGACTATGGAGATTTCATACAATGGGTAGTATTGATCTGGTACTACGCATTATTAAAATACTTCCCCAGGAGACTATTATGTAGATTTAGAAATTGCTGATCACTGAGTATATTTTGTATCAATATTCTTTGTTTCTCTTATCACACTTTATGATATTGTAGATCTTAAAGAGAAATGCTGATCACCAGAGCTTGAGGCTATTTGAATCATTTTTGAAGTAGATCATTGCATTATCATATGAGACAGAGTCTGAAGATTTCTGGCTAAGATTGACTTAGACTCTATCTTCAACCACTGCTACTGACTGTGCTGGAATCTTCTTATTTTACCCATCTCACTTCTCAACCTCTGGGCAGTCATCTGCCTTATATTTATGGAAGAGCGCATCATGTGATCTCCAAGTTGACCCATGATTCGACGATGCTATGACTTAAAGCCATGACCTTTGTTCCAGTCAGGGCCCTAGATGTTCATAGCTAGGTT
Source organism: Zapus hudsonius (assembly GCA_004024765.1). Taxonomy (NCBI): domain Eukaryota; kingdom Metazoa; phylum Chordata; class Mammalia; order Rodentia; family Dipodidae; genus Zapus; species Zapus hudsonius. The sequence continues at coordinate 3,248 of PVHP010013372.1, read as the reverse complement.
TATCTTCTTATCTTCAATTCTTCTGGAAAACAGTTAAAGGAAGGAAGATAGCAAAGCATACATTATAAAATTTGTCACTGGTAAGATCCAAGTTTCATGTTAGCAGTGTCATAGTTGACATCAAAGTGACTGTCTTGGGGATGGAAAGAATGGGTATGAAATAAAAATATTAGAAAAGAGTAAAAATGCCCTCCAGATATTGGGGATCATTTGCATTTCCAATGGAGATGAACCTGGGTCCCTTTCACTGGCCACTTATTTTTCTTCTTTGAATATTAATTGCAATCACTTTAAGCATTTATTCAAGGATTTCTACATTTAGCCAATTTATCTGTGGTCAGAAGAAAAATATTCCCCACTCAAAAAATGTTAAAGTTCTAATTCTAGAGCTTATAACTATTTTACTTAATGTACTTGAATGTATGTTAGCCATCTGATTAAGAAAGAGAGTTGGGGGGGCTTACCTGGATTAGCTAGATGAAGTCAATGCAACTATTTTGCTCGTTAGATCAGAACTAATTGAAGGAATCGGACAGATGACTGCGGGGAGGGATTACACTCTTTTTTTTTCTAGCTTTGGAAATGAAGCATGGAGGTCAGGAGCCAAAGAATACAACTGATCTCTGAAAGTGCAAGAGAAAGAAACAGATTCCCAAAGAAGTATAGACCTGTCAATAGTTTGATTTTAGTCTAATGAGGACTTCCAACATATGTATTGGTGATCACATACATTAGTGTTGTTTAAAGCCATCACATTTGAGGTCATTTATTATGGGATCAGTAGAAAATTAATATGCCATATGGACCCAAATATATTTTTTACCTGGAATTTTGTTTCCTCTTCACAGTTTTATCACTTATGACTGTACCAGTTTCTCTACAACTAATCCTATCATTCCTTGAAGGTTTCAAAAAGGCACTCTCACAAAAAAAGTTCTGTATGTTTGATTTAGACTTCCAAAACACAATGCTCACTACTACACCTTTAGAAACTTATGTTAGTCAGCATTTAATGCTTTAAAAGCTACATTGTTCAAACAAAAAAATATTTTAATCACAATCTAAAATCCTAAGTAGGCCCTGAAGAGGTAGTAACACTATATTTAAGTAATATACATAATAGCTCCTAATGCATTCACCCAAGGGTAAAAGGCTACTGGGGATGTATTAGATAAAAGATGAGAGGAAAAAAATTTAATGATATTATCATGAAATTTGATCAGAAAGAAGAAAGAGATGGTGAATTATCACTGAATATCATGTTCTAGTCAGATAATTGAAGAGTGGTGGTTACAAGACATGAAGAAAGAAAGTGGCAAGATCCTGCCTGGAAATTTATGTTCCTAGAGAGAAGAATAAATCAAATTGAATAATGTTTGTCAGTCTCGCTGTGTTAACCACAATGGGATATTTGACAATGTGTGCAGTATTTTCATAACTGGAACATACTGCTATGGTATGTGTTGAGTAAAACCAATGGGTGGGGCTAAGACCCTGCAATGAATGGGTGATCATAACCAACAGTACTCTGTATATTCAGCCAAACAAATAGCTCAGAGGCCCAGCATTTGGGAAACTGAATTCTGTCTTAAAGAAGAATACTGACTAAGGTAATGAAAGAACCTTAAACGGATTTTGAAATGGCAATTGATTGTGAGTGAAATAAAAATGTTTACTTATTAAGGTCTATATTATAAGAATATGCAGATTGGTTATCATTTAATTCAAATATTAACCAATATGCAGACTAGCTATCATTTGACTGCTAGTCACACACATTTTTAAATACGCAGTTCTTAGCAGGGATACAATGCCTGATAATCATGGACAGACCATAGATTGAGGGAAATCCAGGTTCTAAGCAATGCACTTTTCACCATGGAATTGAGAAATGGAAAAGAGAAACCAGGATGATTTGTAATGAGTTTATGTTAGTGACAAACTATACAGTATGAGCAATGTCAGCAAAACCACAGCTGCTTTGTAAAATGTTTTAAGGAAATGAGAATCTTATACACAGTAAGTTGTTTTAATACCTGTTGCTAATAAACATTAATCAAAACTTTCTGAGTTAAAGTATTTATTAACCCTCCCAAATAAAAGTTATGTGCAATTAGTTCTGGAAAAAAGCTTATAGATGTCCAAGATGTGTAAAAAACTGAAAAATGTAAAATTCCATGTTTATCCTTAGGAGGACTGAATGGAGGTTTGCTAAGTGAAATAAGTGAGCTCCATGTGCTATAACTCAGGTCTGGAAAGAATCACACACGGTGAGAATGAGAAGGAAGATATTTGATATGAGCAAATTCATGTCTTCCCTACACTCAGCATGAAAAAAGAAGACTTTATAAATTTCTCACTGACAAGCTTTACATGATTACAAGGACGGGTTAAAGCATAATGTTATAATAGAATGATTATAGCATAATGTTATAATAGAATGATTTGTGATTATTAAAAAAAACAGAAATTGGTTCATTAAAACATGAATAATTAATAATGAGTAATATCAGACAACCCAAATTCCAGTTTTATTTTTTGTGGGGATGGAAAATGGTTACATGGGCAATGATGTACTCACACTATAGTTGAATTGCAGGACATAATTTGAAAGGATTTTTTCATATTTGTATGTGAAGTACATAAAAACCTCAAAGAAACTAGTAAGATGTAGTATATTTCTAATTGATTGAAGAACCAGGGCCAAAGAGCAACAGCTGATAACTTAGTTCCCTACAGGCTTTGGTCCTCACTTGTTTTGATCACTCTTTTTGTTGGTGAATTTGTTGTAAAGTTTAGAGCCCTATTTATTAAATGTTCAGTGATACAAACATAATGGTGATGAAACATATAAAGGAATTAATTGGAAAGGAGGGACTCAGTGAATGGGGGAAGAAGGGAGGGAGAGAAAGGGTGATGGGAGGGATTATTATTATGTATATTGTCTATACTTATAGAAGTTTTCAATAAAAAGCTAAAAATAACAATAAGGAACTTAAGTATCTGTGGTTATAAAGACCACACAAATATTCATGGATTCATACTCTGTTAGAGTTGGAGGAAATTTAAGTGTAAACCTTCATTTTATAGTAAAGGAAGTTGTGATTCGGGGAAGTCATTTTATGTGGCTCATATATAGGTTATAAAACATCCCTTTATGTTTCAAGCCCTGAAGAAACTAGGATTAGAAGGAACATACCTCACCATAATAAAAGCTATATGGGTCAATATAATAGTCAAAGGTATAA